>LPNX010410949.1:194751-219758 GCA_001517045.1 Pseudotsuga menziesii
TGAAGGAGTGAGAGAGAGAGAGAGAGTAAGGGAGGGATAGAGAGAAAATTATGGGGAGAGAAAGAGAGGGAGGGAAGGAGGGATATAAAGAGGTAAGGATAGAGGGATGGATAGAGGTAGGGAAAGAGAGATATCAATGCACAGAGAGAGAGAGAGAGAGAGAGAGAGAGAGAGAGAGAGAGAGAGACCTTTCCAACTGTGTAAGGAGAATTAAAATATAAGTTTTCAATCAAAACTTATGGTAAAAATAGTGAACGGATGTTATTATGTAACGAAAACGTGGATGCATTCTACTCTATTAGTAAAAAATATTCAAAATTGTATTTTAAAATTAACAAAAAAATGTTTATGAATCATAGAAAGATTAAAAAAATGTTGTAAAGCTTAGAGATACCTTTCCAACGGTATACAGAGCATAAAAATTTGAGTTTCGAATCAAAAGTTATGGAAAAAACATTAAAGGCATGTTTACATGTAATAAAAACACGCAATGGTTTTGATAATGTGTGCATGTTATTATTAATGCGTTTTGATAATGCGTGCATGTTATTTATTCAAATAAAGATTCATGTTGTGTATCATTAAAAGATTCAGCTATTTTATCAAAGAAGATATATAGAAAAAATTAAAATACATATCAAGAAAAACATATGAAGTAATATTCGATCTAAATGTTGAACTAGCAAAAAATACATTCTAAAAACTCTAACATGGGAATGAACCTGGGAATTTGATATGCATAAGCTTACTTCATCCTCATAAAACTTTAGATAATTTTGATGCCTTGTTTTCACTTCAACATAAAGCATGACTATATTATTTAGAAAAATTAGAAAACCTAATATAGACAACTCAAGTAAAATCTATACAATTTTGATACCATTTTGCGCTGCTAACTTATAATAATATCTTCCTAGTTTCTATTACAAGAGTTCAGATGCTCATTAGAAGTTATTACAAAAAATTCCTCGATTCGATTGAATAAGTCCTATAAAGCCTGATTCCACTTAGGTTAACATAATGGAAGAATTTATAACAAATAAGTCGACTTTCATTAACAATATAATATTGCCAAAATAATTTTCACATAAAATAATTGGAGCTTATTTTGAAAATGGATGACTTACTGGAATGCAAATTTAAACCAAACTAAAGTAAAAGTCCTAGATAGAATTCATGACCATTACTAGACAATATTTCAATCTAAGTAGTTTTTAGATGCCATACATTAAGAATATCAAGTGTCTAAGTAGATGTCATAGTTAAAAAGAAAATGTAATTGAATATAGCAGGAAAGTTCAAACAAAAGTGGTATATAAATGGGCATGGAAAATTAGTGAAGATCAGCACATGTATGTCTAAATGGTGAATGTGTAGCACTATCAAGAGAATGAATTTTTTCATGGCAGATACAATATTGCAATGCTTAACCTTTGTGAAAACGTTGTGCATATTAAGAATATCTAGTATCTAAGTGGATGCCACGGTTAAAAAGAAAAAAATAGTTGAATATAGAAGGAAGTTCAAACAAAAGTTGTATATAAATGGACATGGAAAATTATTTAAGAGCAGCATATGTCTAAATGTAGAATGTGGAGCACTATCATGGAAATGAACTTATTTCAAGGTAAATACAACACTCAAATGCTTAACCATTGTGACCACGCTGCTGTTGAAACAATGCATTTGCTTCCTTGCCTGCTATAATGAATAGTTTATTGAGCACAAAATTTTAGTAATTGATGTGGAAGAAATTCAATGTATTCAAACATATAGTTGACAATGTTCTCTTTCTTTGTTTGCTGGTTTTGTTACATCGTGTTCCAATGTAGTTCTATTTACTTAAATGCTATGATATTGGGAAAAGAGTGTGAATATTCTAATCTCATCAATGTATATTCCTATCAACTTTGATAGATTGAATTTTAAGTTTTTATCTCTAGTAACTTCAAACCTTACAAAAGAATATGGTGTTGAAATTTTGTGCACCTGGGCAATTAATGCAAAACTGAAATTTCACATTCTTCTTAGAAGGTTGCCCAGATCAGTCCCGTAGTTTGACGGCATGGACCTGTCTGGCCAAGTTTGATGTGGACTTAGGGACCTCAATACCTCAAAATAAAGCACTCCCAAAAACAATTCGCTCTATGCTTCAAAGTTTTGTACATTTGAATCATACCCCTAGAAATTTAATTATTATAAAGTGGGTGGGGACATCTCAAATGGAGGTTCAGTACCCAACGATTAGTCCACTACTTAGTTTGATAGCAGGATATTATCCAACCAAGTTTGATGTGGGCCAAGGTACTTGGAGACCTCAAGATAAAGCACTCCGAAAAACAACTCACTTCATGCTTCAAAGTTCTGTGCATTTGAATCATACCCCTAGAAATTTATTTCTTATAAAGTGGGTGGGGACATCTCAAATGGAGGATCTGTACCCAACCATTAGCCCGCTCTGCTCTTTTTTTCTTGCCAGCAAATACCCCAGGTATTCATCCCCCTCCTTCATGGGTTTCTCATCCATATCTCCCATATATCCCATCAAACCAGCGCATATAAATAAGTTAAACTCTATAGTTGGCAGCAAAGATTAGTCTCTATAGTTGGAAAGATGAATGATGAAAATCAATCATCACATAGATTATTAAGCCTCTAGTCTGCAGTGGCTTGTTTGATCAAACTCATGTAATGGAAATCACAGGGTAACTGTCAAACATTGGGAAGAATCATTGCATTGACATGGCAACTATATACAGAGATGACATGTCGGATGATTGAAAGAACTACCTAAACCACGAAATGCCAACTCGGAACAGGTCAAACCTGCCGCAAAATATCCCTAAACATTTCCATGTACCCACCGCCGTACCCATACATTTAGGAACATTTCATACCCACTCCAAAGCCCCTACGAGTAGGGAAATGCTAGGTATGAGCTGGCTAAATCCAGCATTATTAAAAGATATATCTTTGGTGGGGAATCAAATGTCACTTTCAGAAATTAACTTGTTTTGAATAATTAAAATCCTTAATCAACCAAAATCTTCATTCCTTGACCACAATGAATAAAATACCTACCACAAACTCCTGCTGCAAACTACAAAATACAAGGTTTAAGATATTTCAAAACATACCAGCAGGTACAAAATATTGGCATTCAAACTGCAACAAATGCAACACTACGATTTTTTTGTATATGCTATGGTTAACAAAAATATATCCTTGTAAACTATACACATTATCATCCACTGCCTAATAATCTACTTGCCTACTAGAATACTTTTATCACTGCAAAAATATTTTGGATAATCATTTTGCATATATCAAGTATTTATGCTGGGTCAGTATGTATGTACCTGCCAAGATTTTGCATAAATCACGAAGTATTTATGCGGGGTCAGTAAGTACCATATTACTTTTAACATCCTACGGGTTAAAAATATCCCCTACAGGGCAAGTTCAATATACCAACATGCTATTGCATATTGTTCTTATCCACTCAGCTATACATTAACTTCAACACTACATTTTTTTTGTCTATGATATGGTTAAAAAAAATATATCCTAGTAAACTATACACAGTCATCCACTGCATAATAATCTACTGGCATACTCAAATACTTTTATCGCTGCAAAAATATCTTGGATAATCATTTTGCATATATCAAGAAGTATTTATGCAGGGTCAGCGTGTATGTACCTGTCAACATTTTGCATAAATCATGAAGTATTTATGCGGGGTTAGTATGTATGTACCTTGACAGGTACACAGAACGGTGACATTTTCGAGTCTAATCAGGGTTTCAACAATAAAATATATAAATATTATGTACCGTTGTGAACATGACATATACACACAACGGTGAAATTTTCTAGCCTATTCAGACTTTTCACAATAAAATTGTAAAGTATTTGAAGACTTCATATAATCAACAGAAACTAGTATTGCACTATTTAAAAACAATCGCCATAGTGGAAACAGTGACATAACTTTCACTCAAGCAACAAGCATACCAGGGGACATTGGCTCATGCAGTCGATACAGTAAATTACTACCCAGTGTTGTAACATTCTGTGGTGTATTTTCAAGACTCTAGAAATAACAAACTCCTGAAACAAAATCTCATTGTTTCTAGTCTACCGGCCAAGTGTGTGAACTTATTCTAAAATATACCAGTTAGAACAAAACACAATAAAAATTAGTAACTTTTAATGAAAAGTACTCGCATAGAAACCTAATTAATTAATCCTTGAATAGTAACCTTTAGTTCGTAAGCTATCTAAAATATATACTAGTCAGAACAAAACACAGTAAAAATTAGTAACTTTTAATGCAAAATACTCAGCATAGGAACCTAATTAATTAATCCTTGAATAGTAACGTTTAGTTTGTATCCTACATACTCTGACTGATTTCACTGGTAACTAGCATGGAACCGCATATAACAGACCACCAAAAACAACTGTACAGCCGATGGGCATATATCTATCCAAGAAAAGATCATTTTCTTAAACCCACCAAAGAAAATGCACTGGAATGTATCAAGTCGACAAATTTGCTTCTCAACAACTTGTGTGCAGTTTACCAGATTAATAAAGCTGCTAACCAACACTTGTTTAGGCATCATCAAGGTAAATTTATCTTGTGACAACCATACATTAAAATTAAAAGACAAAGCATACGAACTAGTAACCAGAAAAAAATAGATGTGATTGTATGCAAAAAAAGAAGCCTTCAACCCAATAAGTGAGACTTTAAACCCAGCCCCAAAACTCCTTGATGCAAGTTCAATCAAGTACCCTAGAAGAGTGCCTGCAAAAAAATCAAATTACAAAAAATTGTACCAGATTAGAATATTTATCCTGAAAATGTCATTGCTTGCAAGTTATTTTAAACAAAGAGAACATTTCAAAGTAGAAGCACAAAAACAAGTATTCACAAACTGTAGCTCACCTAACCGCTGTGTAGTAAACTCATTTTTGCAAGGAAGCTGTTGGCAATCAATGGGCTTGGGCCTAAGTGGACTCTGACCTGCAATCCTGATGATGGTCCAATTACAGTGGTCTACAAAGGCATGGAAAAACAATTGCATCATAATCCTCATAAACAAGACTACTCAGCTGAGTGAAGCCTAATCAACTGTAGCTGCCAATCTGACTCTGTATATTACATGCTATATTCCAAACTGTACCAATAACCTGCCACGCCTTCACCATCTATTGATAGTTTTCTCCAACAGAGCAAAAAAACAAAAACAAAAAACAAAAAATATCACATAGTTTTCATGAAAAAAGATACTGAATGTTAAGATTGCACTGCTCTAGTATTAAGTCTCACTATCAGTGATGTTGTTGGAGCAAACATCTATATTCAACATTTGATTGTTGGTTTGTAGTTTGTACCACTTAAAGACTTGTATTATCCAATTATTTTACGATTAATGTTAATGACATGCAACCAAAATGTGACTTCGTATTATTGTAGATGTTCGGCTGTTAAACCACCATAATAGATTTGTGATAATATCAATTCTATAAGGTGAGTGTTGTAATATGTGAGAAGCACGATAACAAATATCATATAGCCTCATCCATTTTATATCTAATTAAGTCTACCAAATTGGCTGGAAATTAATGATGTGATCCTCAACTTACGACAGGGTATCAAAGCAGGTTAAATTATACTTGTATGGCCCCATGAATGTATGCAGTCTAGTGAAGGAAAACCAATATTTCTATGTCTCCATGAACATATGCAGTCTATTCAAAGAAAACATAAAACGAAGTCTATTCAAATAAAACAATAAACACAATCTATTCAAAGAAACACACTAAACGCCCGGCAAATGAAAAGAATGCAGTGTGGGATAGCGGGCCATCAAATAGACTTGTTATTTCAGCCAATTTTCCCCTAAATCTGATAAAATCCAGTTTGAAAATTGCAATTTGAGCAATTCTGCAACTTCAGCAACCCCAAATCGTGATATAGAATAATTGTTATGTTCTGAAACTATCCAGATGGTTGAAATCATCATTTGGGCATTTGAAATGATGATTTCAACACTTCTTCATTCGCCTGATTCATGCAGATACTGGGGGATTTTCACAATGACATAGGTTGTGAAAAAGAAAATGGGTTGTGAAAATGGAAGTGAGATGACACACAAGAAGGATTAGAAAAATACAAGATTAGCAAGAGATCACAACATCAAAAATCAAGAAGAAATCATGGAGGGTGCCAGAGACTCACCAAACAAGAGACAACCCAGTTTCACATCAATAATACACAACCAACTAATTTTTGGAAGGTGTGGCACATTTGATGAGGCCGACAGCAGAAGATGTGAGCAATTGGTTTTAGCAAGGTTTGAGCAGTGTAGACACATCCACATTGCAATTGACAGACCCATTAAGTACCAGCCATTTCTGAGGTACAAAAATCACAACAATTAACAGAAACCAGTAGAGCTCCCGGAGGTGCTCACAGTAGGGTTCAAGCCTGTTTGTAGGAGTTCAATGAACCTTTTTCAGTGTCAGAAAAGAGGTACAATCCATTTTTTGCAATGACAATTTGCTGGAGCCTGGAACCCAAATTCTGGAGAAATGCCAGCAACAAGGGATTGGCAACTGTAGAATACGAAGGGCAGTAAACCCACGATATATACATTTTTTAGCAGCAAAACAGCACCAGCATCCCTGTTCCAATATGTGGATTAGCTGTGTTTCATGTATGTGGTGTTCCTCTGTTCTGATGTTTGCTGTTGACCATGAAAATAAACAGTTTCAACTAAGAAGAAACAATGATGCCTAGCATAGGGCAGCGTCAAAGCAACAGATGAACATTTGACCAATCAGCAAGACTGCAGTAGTTCGAACGAAGGTTTGACATGCAGAATCCCTGAATGGCGGAAGTAGCTTGTAACAGAATAACAGAAACAAAGTCCGTAACTGTTCAGTTTCAAGATGGGAGACACAGTGATAGGGAAGTGATATCTTACTTTGATTGAAAATTTTAGATACAGATATGTTTGAAAAAATGCATTGACTGCATCCTTAGGGAACATGGTCTCATTCCATCACTAGTCCAGCAGTTATAAACCTGAAAACTGTTTAATTACGCGGTAAGGCGTTTCAACAAGTGGAAACTACTCTCCCTGAATTTAATGCTTGTTTTTTCATCCGTGGATATTTTCGTTGGAAATTTTCGTCGGAAGATTCGGATAATCTCCATCGTTGATCAAGTTAGGTGCACAGTGGCACATGTCCCAATCCAAAAGAGTTGGAGCTTCCTTCACGAAATCGTTTTGCCACAAGCCTGAAATTTGCACAGTCCAGTCAGCCATTACTGCAGTCCGCCATTACTGCTGCTGCTGCGTCTGTGGATTTGCTGATAGGAATAAAAGCGATAGTCTGCTGGAGTTCTGAAATGCAGACGAAGCGCAGGAAGAAATACGCGTCATTGTGTTTGCTGTGCGGACGTTGAGAAGTCTCTTTTTGTGCTTCTGGCCTTTATTTCAAGGTATGTATTATGCAGTAATTGTTGCATTTCTAATATTATGTTTTGACTGTAAGTCTGTTAGCTGCCCTTGTGAGATCACGGTTGAATTTCTCGAAGCGCCTTTCTGGTACATTGTTTTTGATCAATTAGCAGTGGCACAATTTTAATATCAGACATATTGTAGGTTCTGCTCAGATCTAAAAATTATCCCAACCCTCCGCCAAGGCTTTTGAAAATTTGAGGGTTTGTCAACAATGGGAGGTTGTTCACCTTTCATGATCGAAGCAGATGAAGTTCAGCGTTTGTGTAAAGAAGCAGGTCTGTCAGAAACGCAGTATCTTGCTACATTGGTAAAGTCTACTCAGACTCTAGCAAGGCCTGCCATCTCCAGATTTTATGTTGGAGCTGTCGGCCTTGGGGTGAGTTGACGCATATTCAAGGGAGCAAATTTGGAATTTGAAGGTCTTCCTCTAAATCATTCAGTTCATGCCGAGCCGTTTCTGGTAGCCAATGCAGCACACCATGGAGAGCTCCAGCTTACATTCATTGCAGTCTCAGCATCCCCATGTGGGCATTGCAGACAATTTCTGCAAGAAGTGTGGGGTGTGCCTGAGATTAAAATATTGATCGCTGATGAGCATGCTGAAACTCGGTCTCTATTGTACTTCCTCCCCCACAGATTTGGTCCAGATGATTTTTGAGGAAAGCACCCCACTGGTTTTTGAACCTCACTTCAATGGCTTGGCTTTGCACTCTATGAATTATTCTGAATTGAATCCTAAGTTGAACTTGTGTAATGGTGATGGAGATGTAAAGGAAGATGCATTGAAGTTGTGTAATGGGGATGAAGATGCAAAGGAAGATACATTGAACTTGTGTAACAGTGATGGAGATGTAAAGGAGGAAAGTATCCACAACTTTTTGGGCTTTGAAGTTTTGTATGAACTCAAGGTAGCAGCTCTTAAAGCTGCAAACTCATCACATGCTCCATATAGTAAGTGTCCTTCTGGAATTGCTTTGATGACTACAAAAAGGAAGATTTATACAGGATTTTATATCGAGTCTGCAGCATTCAACCCCAGTCTTTCTCCTTTACAAGCAGCTATTGTTGCATTTCATTGTCAGAATGGAGAAAACCATGAAGATATTGTTCATGCTGTCCTTGTGGAGAAGGAAGGAGCTGTTGTTCAGCAAAGTGATACCATTAAACTTGCTCTGCAGAAAATCTCTCCCAAATGCTCTTTTCATCTGTTCAATTGTTACATAAAATTATCTGATCACTCTTAGTCATTTTCATTTAAGATCAATCAATGATTCAAAGATGGTTTGCCATGCCTTGTGTAAGACACCATAAGATTAGGCGTGGCAACTCATTTGTATCATTCTATAAATATTCTGAGACATTTCTGTCCTAATATGTAATCAGTAGCTAACATTGCTATTTTGTGCTTGTTTGAAACCAACTCGAACCTAACCCAGTAATAGATTTGACAGCAGAAGTTATTTTGTGCTTGTTTGAATACTTTGGCTGTCGAATACTGGCCCGGAGGTTTGAATTCATCTGGTTTTTTTTTCGTTTTCCAACTGGCATGCTAAGTGGATGGTTTTTTCGCTCCACTCGGCCTGAATGCTCCACTCGGACGGCCCGAATTCAGTACAATGTTTCTTCAAGATCCTTGATAAAAGAAATTAAGGAAGGTGAGCATGACTTGTTATGTAATTCTTCCCAGAACCAGAAGAAAGAACGTGGTGGGATGAAGATGCAATTATTGTGAGTGACGATGAAGAGAGTGTGCATGATGAAGATGATTGCAGTTATGATGATAGAGACTCGGGAGCTGACCATAACGCTAATGCCAAGTCAGTTGTTTCCTGGTGCCTCGGTGCAGTCAGATCGATCTCTTCATCCTTGGGCAAATAAGAGCTCTAACAGGGGAATCCTAAGGATACTTTAACACAGAAAGCCATTGTTTGTTTCTGAATCTTTATATGACTGTTTGCTGCACTTTTATGCAGTGGAAACCTTAGCCTCTTGTCCTGTGAAAGAAAAAAATCCAAACGCTGATCTCTATATTTTTTATGCATGAAGCTCTGGTGATTACTAGACTGATATTAAATCTGGTGAATCACATCTGTGAATGGCAATTTGAATTTGTTGTATATAATTCTTATTGGTTGAATCCTATATTTGGGAGATTTTCGATGAATTGATGACTGAGCATTGCAGGTGGATGGATGCCAATCTTTTATGTTTGCACTATTTTTCTATTAGTTGAATTAAAGGCTTTGGCAAGGAAGTAGAGGTGATTCTGAAACTGATCTTTTGCTGTCAATACTTTGAATTTGAAAATGATCTTTTGCTGATCTCAATACTTTAATTTGTAATTTATATGGGGTTGAAAATCCTGCATGCTGTACCTGTACCTGCATCGTCCACTGTGTTTTTCTTTCAAAACAATTTCCATCCTATCCCATGTAGATTTCTATCAAGAATTCAGAGATATAAGAACACATACACTGATTTATACAGATATATAGAAGGCTTTATACATTGATTTGAGGTGTTCAGAGATTTCAATGGCAAGTGTGAGGATGGTGTTTGGAATCCTTTTGATGATTGCAACAGCATTTTGTGATGTTGTGCAAGGACTGGGAGTGAATTGGGGTACAATTTCCACGCACCCACTTCCTCCATACATCGTAGTGCAGTGGTTGAGAGACAATGGTATCAAGAAAGTGAAGCTGTTTGATGCAAATCTTGACACCATAAGGGCTCTGGCACTCAGCAACCTCGAAGTCATGGTGGCCATTCCCAATGAGATGCTCGAGGTGTTGACCCTGGATTCTCAAGCTGCTGACAACTGGGTTGCCAGAAATGTGACCAGATATACTTTTCCTAGCGGGGTTAATATCAAGTAAGACGTCCCATATTTATCATTGAATCTCGTTTGTGTTTAATTTTCAGAGCTGTGTTTATACTGGATTGAACATGTGGGTGCGTAATTGCTGGGCTTGTAAGTAATTGGTCTTGAGTTTTATCCATTAAGGTAATACCATTTCTCAGCTCTGAACTACACATGATTTAGATTTTTGAAGCAGATAGTAAGTACTGTATTAGGAAATATTTGCAAGTATGTGTGTATTTCTAACCTGAACTTGCATTGCCCACTGTACAGTCTTGCATTCTTGTTTTTATTTCAAGTTCTTGAAGCCATTCTTGTATATCTTTTGGCCCTTATATGATCCACTCTGCATTCCAAACACCCTTTCTCTGTGCAGGTGTGGCTTCTGCTGAATGTAAAGGTAGTTTTTGATCCCTTGTAAGTAGATTATATCAGTTTTTGGACTGGAAGGTTTTATAGAGCTTACAGTCTTTAGTTTCATGATACAGTAGTTCGTAACAAAGTTAGAGTGTTAAGAAGCTTCATACATCCAAAGTACGGGGCATATAATATATATATAAGCTCATTTGAGTTATACAGTGAAACTACTATCCAAAATATATATATATATGGTTGCTGAGTACGAGAAAGATAAAAAAGAGTTAGTCTAATAAAGTTTTCATGGTAGTCATATAATTGCTTTTGTCAAATTAAATACTTCTTCAGACCATATATATGATTATGAGTGGAAAGAATGCATTCAGGACTAGCTGTCACACCATTTTTTCCCTATCAAATTTCAAATCCCCTTATACTTTTTTTTAGGATGTAGAGTAGACTTTTTTTTGAAGAATGTGGAAAGCTTATACGTCACAGAAACGAGAATTCTAAGTGCAAGATGGAAGATGATGGGTTCTGATAGAATCAGGACTGAGATTGCATGAGATATAAACTACATATGATAACTGAGATTGTGTCTTTCTACACTGTTCCTCGATCCCATAAAGATTTTTTGAAATGGACAATTTCGGGACCAAAACTTGCAAAATAGAAAAGTTATTGGGTTGTTGGGTTGTTGGTTTGTTGGTTTGTTGGTTTGCAAAGTAGAAAAGTAGAAAATTTGGTTGGTTTCATGGAAAAATTGGTTGGTTTCTTATCATATAATCCCCTAGGTGTATATCCACAAAATTCACATCAAATTACAAATTATTTCTCAAGACATGCCCCTCGAAGCATTGAAAGCATTCAAGGCATTAGCCAATGGAAAAATCATGGGAATTAAGGATAAGTACAGGTTGTGTCAACTTTCATTCATGCCCTGTAATCATAAGTCTCATTGTCGAAAACTCTATTGTGCAAAGCTTTGGGTTGCATGTGGGATATTGGGGAACTTAATCAATTGGCATTCTCGATTGTCATATAAGGTATAGGTCTCAATCTTGGGTCAGCTCCAAGGTCTTATAAAGTATGGTTTCCTAGTTCCTATCAACTCCACGGTTCAAAGTGATATGCAAGAGCATTTTTATCATTATAGAAGAGTTTCTCTAGTGATGGTTCTGGTTGTTTTTGTGCCTGGGTAAGTGTTATAGCTTCATTGTTCCATGCTTTGGTTTTCAACTAGGAGAAGGGTGTATTCAGTGCATGCTTTTGGCTTTGGTTCTCTCTCTATCGTATAGTGTTATAGCTTCATTGTTCCATGCTTTGGTTTTCAACTAGGAGAAGGGTGTATTCAGTGCATGCTTTTGGCTTTGGTTCTCTCTCTATCGTATACTTAGTTTATACCGATAGAGGCATAATTAGGGGAATGTTTAGTGTCATCTCATTGTACTTGTTCTGCAAATAAGGAAATCGAGATTATCTACTTGCATTTAGAAATTCAATATCCTCTTGTGCTCTTGTTCAATTGGCTTTGCACCTACTTCAACTTAGCTCCCCTCTTTGCTTTTATTGGGTGATTCTGAGCATCCCAAGTTGCAATGGATTTCCCAAGGTGTCATGGAAATGTGGATTGCCAAAAGTATCATGAAAACATCAACATTATATTTAAGTTTTGAAGAGGATTCTCAAGCAACATGAGGAATACTTAAACAATAACAGGACTTCCATATTCTCATCAACAAGTTCAAGGCACAACTAGGGTCACCAATACAATTCATAAAACACTGAGGTGTTGGATATCTTAATGCATCAAAAGAGGTAAATTCAAGTGTCGAAGGAAAAGTGTTTTTACCTAAGAACTACAATTAACAGTCTCCTCGAACACTCCCAATCAATGGCTTCTAACCAACGGACTTCTGTAGGCTCGGGCTCTGGGGTACATAAAGAAGGTTATACACAACCAATTATTTGAAGACATAGAGTTATACATGCTACCATTTACCAACTATTTGAAGGCATGGATTTGACAATTGTATAACCACACCAAGCAAATAGTGAACAAAAGAACCCTAGAAGCATACTCTTAATTTCAGCTATCCATTGTGTATTTTATCGCATCTATGCTTGTACTAGCATTAGGAAATGCTTAAAGGATGCATGTAAATTTTTGAAGCATTTTTGTGAGGAATAATTAGTGACGTTTCAATGGAGTTACTGGCTCAATAAAGGGATCCTTGTTCACTCATGAAGATGGGGTGAAACTATTCTTGATAATGCCCTAGGATATTTTGCTAATGTTGGAGGTTAAAGGCAACAATAAAATACTGGTGGAGCATGTGATGGACAGTTGTGAACATGTTTTAGGATATTCACGGAATCCTCCAACCTTATAGCCCCACCAACATCAATTATGGGAATTGTTTTTAATCTTTCCACCCTTTAATGAGAGGTAAGAGATATAATTCCTAAATAGGGGTTGGTTTTGAGGAACTATATGCTAAAGTATGAAAAGTTGTCAAAATATAAGAAAAGCAACAACTGGAAGATTAAACGTGGGAAAGGACGCAACTGTAATGCAATGCAGCAGCAATGACCCTCACCTCACATAGAGAGTGAGAGGGTGATTTAGGGGAAGAGAAGTTCAGATTTTAAACTATATTATGAACATAGTTTTTTCAGCTTTTCCATACCAGTATAAATCCAAATTAAAATTATTTAAGAAAACATAGATTACTAAGCAAACAAGTACCTATTCTTCATAAAACTTGCACAAAAGCCAATATATATGACAAATAATAACTATTAGTAAAGAAAATTTAACACCAACATATTAAACCCAAGAAAATAATACAAGCAACATAGCTAACCAATCCCTCAAAGGAGCCAACATAAACAACTACTACTGCTATCCCTCAAAACTTAACAAGTATATACAAAATCTCAATATATGAATGTGGACAAGTGAGTATAGCACTAAAAACTCTAAAAAAATATCATCAAATCTTATATTCCTTGTTGAATAAATGTTAACTATTACAAAGGAACCTCCTCATATATAAAGAGATTTGAGAGGTTAGGGTTAGGTGCAATCCCTTCGGTCAAAAGATACTTGACGATTTACAAGATACTTGTCACTTTTGGAGAAGTGGCCATTTTTCTAAGTCAAATCACTTTTAACTTAAAAAATATATTTTTGCCCTATATGAAAAAAAAAAAAATATTATTTTTCTCAAAAAGTTACAATTCAAGAGAAAGAAATGGATTTGACAAAATCCTTTGAAGATAAACTTTTGAGTTCCATGTCATCATTTGATTTGGGATCTGTTCCCTCCACGGCACTTGTGATGGCTAATCATTAGTTGGATGGTACAAACTATGGAGCTGAAAGGCCACAAAACTACTATCAATGGATTCCAAGGTGGTTCAGGTCATGGCACTTTCATAGGGACATTCGTTTATGCCTCAGAGGGAAAGTTGTTCTTACGAGTGTACCCCCAATCATTTATAAAAACTGGTCTCAAATTAGGTTCAAAATGGGAAAAATCCCTCTTGGCATGAAAATTGTTCTGTCTAATCTACCTTTCACAAATGATCTAAAACTAAAATTTCCTAAGTTCATTATAAATAAATTACAAGTATAATTAACACATTGCCTTTTGTTTGGTGAAAATCGAGCTAAAATTGAGTGAGATTTGGCCTCCAGAAGGTAAACAATAAAGGTTTTTCTGAGGGAGATGAAATCAAAATCTAAGGTCATTATTTAAAATTTATGGGTGAAAACCTAAAGAAACTGTATAGTACTAATATTCACTTCTCCAGATCAAATGGGTCTCTTTCAAAGTAAAAAAAATCAACCTGGAAGGGGCTTAATTAACACACATTGCTAGCTAGATTATGGACCCAAAAAAAGGGTTACTAGGATTTTTGGAAATTTCTTGGTTGAATCTTTGAGTCGAACCCTATATATTTTTTCCGGCCTCAAAATCTGAATGAGGGAGATATGGAAATTTTGGTTTAGGCATTTGTCAAACACTTAGTGGACAATTACTTGGTTGAGGAATTTTGTCAAACAATTAGTAGATAGCCACTTACAACTCTTCCTTCTCTAAGTTCCTTTCAACATTTCAAAAGCTACCAGAAATGAAATCAGACCCATACACATGGAAAGAAAAACACCCAGGGGAATCTATGTTTTCATAAAAATACCCAAATCATGGGATTTGGTCTCGCAAAAAATGTTTTTGGAATCAAAATGGGGGTTCCAAGCCCATATGATATGGATACTTTCCTCCACGACATCTCAGCTGGGTATTTTATAAATAAAATTGGAATTCCTAATTGTTTATTCAACAAGGGTTGGAGAGGTCATGTGCCCTTATAGGTGAGTCAATGTAAAAAAAATGGAATCGTAAGTCGATTCAATCTCAAAGGAGACAAAAATAATGTTTCCACCAAAGTGTAAATGAAAGGAAACTAGAAATGTAGTTTGGAAATGAGGGCAGGTTTCTTACCAAACACGTTGTTGTAACGCTAGTTCCTCATTCTGGAAACCCCAAGTGAGTGTATCCACCGATTTATTTTCCAAGTAAACTCATGTACAATATGCAAACAACGAGTAATTTAGTGAATTTTCAAGTTCTTCGAAAGTTACTCAACACAGTCTACTCAGTTCTTCGAAAGCCGCGTCTCAGAGAGGGGTCACAAGTTCGTTTTCCATAGACACAAAGGAACAATAAAATGAAAAAAAACAAGACATTTATTTGGTGAGAAAAGAGAAACGATTACAGCAAAATACTTGATCTAATACATCTCGCTTAGCCATCTCGTCCCAAAAGCGGGGGCAAGAAAGAGCTACTAAAGTTGTGAGAGCTGCTGCTGTTATATCATGTACAATTTGGTTGTATGGGAAGCTAATAGGAATAGTGAACCCGTGATGAAACCATGCCAAATCCATCAAACTCTCGTTTTTTGTAGAGAAGGTCCCATGTCCTCCATTCTAAGCATCCCACTTGAAATCCATCCATAACAGCTCTGAAAGGACTGCCCTGATAAGTAAAAACCCACTAAAATATCTTGCAGATCCACTACTAAAATGGCTAATTGTAGAGGGACCTGAATGCTTGTTTCAAACCAAACCCTCCTCTGCCTCTGCAAACCGTCTGCCTTTGCAAACCATGATCGCTGCAAACCCTCCTCTGTGTAAACACACTTGACCTCTGGCAACACCTCTGACGACCTCCTCCGCGTGACCTCCGATAAACCTCCTCTGCGTGACCTCGAGATGTGGAGGTATATTGTGTCGGCTCCGTTGTGAAATTATTGAGTGGGTTCTTTGTTTCGCGGGGAAATATTGTGTCCAGGCGGTTGTGGTTTTATATTTTGTTTTTATTTATTTTTGTTTTGTGTTATTATATTTTATATATTTTTGTTTTGTTTGTTTTTTTAATATTTACTAGCCATTGAGATGTGACTTGACCCTCGAGTCCCCAAACAATCTAAAGTGTGACAATGTGTCAACAACTACGACTATAACAAAAAAGAACAACTACTAGTTTACTAATAGGCCTAGAACGAGCTCAAAACTTTGTGCCTACTACCTATGTGAACCTCGCTACCAATGTCCACTCCTTTTTCGTCAAAATGAAATTCAAAAGGCCGGTTTGATGAGTCCTCCTCTATAAGACTTCAATTCTTTCATGAATATCATTTACTCATGACAACTATAAACAACATTCGATGTCATGCAAATACAAATAATGGCATTAACTAGCTGGATCACAGACTGTGCAAAGGTCTATTTTTGCATTGCTATAGAGAGGTGTTTTTGCATTGCATGGATAGGATTATGTTTTTATTATGTTTATTGATGATACATGCTTATATCCAATGCCAAATGAGGTCCATAAGCAAGTTAATAAGTTTATGAGCTTCAGTAACACCACAACATTGAAATCAAAACTAAAGTATGTTTTTTATGATTAATGAAGGATCAATAATAGATAATACAATACTTGAATGTAAATTGGTTAGATTCACTTAGGAATTAGGTTTTCAAATTTTCAATAAGGAATGAAATAACAACAATTCCTAATTCTATTATTATTGACCAAAAAAGAGTCAATAGGATTGAACACGTTGAGTACATCCACTCACACACAAATGAAAATAGTTACTCTAATATTTATGTAGAAACCCCCTTCAGATAAAAGGTAAAGATACACAACACTAAAGGAGATTATTAATGTTTAAAAATGAAATTACATTTGGCATATCTTTTGTATCAATTTTCTACAAATGATCTTTCATGATCTTTAAATATCATATACTAATCAAGTGATAAGGAATGGAAAGTGTTGTATAATAGAGTATATTTGGAGTCATTGAATCACTCATGGATAACACATGATTGTGATAACTAAATTATTTAAGTACAAAACCACATTAGGGAAACACCGAAAACCATGCTAAATTTATAATTGCATTACATTAGGTTGACCTTAAAGTACTTATGCCTAGTGTTGAAATTCCCTAACCCTACACTGTTAAGAACAACTTGCGATAGGATTTAAGGATTTACAAACATGATAAAATTAGAATTATGAAGTAAACATTAAAGCTCATCACCCCTCAATTACAGTTTTCTTGACTTGTAGCATAGACCAAATCTCTAAGAACTTGGATTTATTTTAGGGAATTTGTGAAAATGTCGATAAATTGTTCATATTTAAGATTTGAGTGACTTCGATTAGTTTAAATGCATAGAGTATATTGTGATTTCCCTATGAAGTGCTAGGTTGGTCATATGAAGTGTTAACTCTAAGATAATCAATTCCATACTAGAAAGTACCAAGGGAAAGGATGATATATCCTAATTAGTTTGTGTGATGATGATGATGATGGTGATGTTGATGCTGCTGATGATAGCCATATTCTTCATTAGCATCATCATCATCATCATCATCACCATCATCATCATTGTCATCATCATTGTCATCTTCATCACCATCATCGTCGTCATCACCATGTTCATCATCATCATCATCATCTGCATCGTCATCATCTTCATCATCATCATCATCATCCTGATCATCTTCATCATCATCGTATTGATCGACATCATCATCATCGCCATCATCATGATCATGATCATGATCATCATAATTTTCATCATGATCATCAACATCATCAACATCATGATCATGATCATGGTCATCATCATCATCCTCATGATCATCATCATCGTCATCATAATCATCATCACCATCATCATCATCATTGGCATCGACATCACCACCATCATCATCATCTTCA
This sequence comes from Pseudotsuga menziesii, assembly GCA_001517045.1. Classification (NCBI taxonomy): domain Eukaryota; kingdom Viridiplantae; phylum Streptophyta; class Pinopsida; order Pinales; family Pinaceae; genus Pseudotsuga; species Pseudotsuga menziesii. Next base: position 212,824 of record LPNX010410949.1, read on the forward strand.
TCATTGTCATCTTCATCATCATCACCATCATCATCATCATCTTCATCATTGTCATCTTCATCATCATCATCATCGTCGTCGTCATCTTCATCATCATCATCTTCACCATCATCATCATCATCATCATCATGTCCATCATCATCACCATCATCATCATCACCATCATCCTCATCATCATCATTAGCATCATCACCATCACCATCATCATCATCATCATCATCGGCGTCGACATCACCATCATCATCATCATCTAAGACGACGATGATGATGACAATGATGATGATGACGACGATGAGGATGAGGATGACGATGATGCTAATGATGATGTTGATGACGATACTGATGATAATAATGATAATGATGATGATGATGATGACGATGATGACGATGATGAGGATGAGGATGAGGATGATAGCGACGAGGATGATGATGATGGCGATGAGGACGACGACGACGATGATGCTAATGATGATTTCGATGATGATGATGATGGTGATGATGAGGATGATGAGGATGATGATGATGACGATGATGATGTTAATGATGATGTTGATGATGATATTTATGATAATGATGATGATGACGATAATGGTGACGATGACTATGATGATGATGATAACAGTGATGATGAGGATTAGGAAGAGGATGATGATGATGGCGGCGAGGAATGATGATGGCGATGAGGATGAGGATGATGGTGATGAGGATGATGATGAAATGAGGATGATGATGATGATGATGATAATGATGTTGTCGATGATGATGATGATGATGATGATGATGATGATGATAATGGCGATGGTGATGATGACGATGACGATGATGGGATGATGATGACGATGATGATAATGATGATGTTGATGATGATAATAATGATAATAATGATATGATGATGATCATCATCATCATGATGATGACTATGGTGATGATAAAAATAGTGATGATGAGGATGAGGACGATGGCGACAATACAAACAGAAAGTAAACGGAAAGTGGTGTAAACGGAAACACACTATTGTGTAACAAAGAAAAAGTTAAGCACCTAAATTTCCTTTGTCATGGTAATAATAATATTAAGTTTATTATAGTGTGATCTAACACATTAGTGCATACTACATTGCATCATCAAGGAATCAACCTCACCACACGCATAGGCACATAGTTGGGCCACAAGGTTTGTTGATTTACAATTATTTTCAAGGTTTATTTTTCTTGAAGATTAAGTACTTTTGGTTATGAGAATTATCTATGGGACTCCTATGTGTGACAAAATTGAGACTTACATCCGACACATAGCCGTCAAATATCCTACACATAGCTGTCGAATATCTTACACATAGCTGTCAAATATCCTGCACATAGTCGTCGAATATCCTATGACCTAGTGTCGAAAATCCGACGACATAACTGTCACAAAACCTACGCCCTAGTGTTGGAAATTCGACGGCACTAAAATAATTTAAAAGGCTCAGTGCTTTTCATCATTATTGTCCGACACATCCGTACAATATGTCGATGTCGTCGGATTTCGGGTTCAAATACTATTGTGATTCAATGCTGCAAGATCACTTGTCATGTTGTTCAATGGTTAATGGGAGTCATTACCACAACCTACCTTTGCAGTTACCTTACCTTCTTTTCGAGTCGGTTGTATCTGAGTTAGTCCTGTGGCTGTTCCATTATCACAATCACTTCAAAATCACTTTTGTTACGTGTTTTGTGTCAATGATGGGGGAAACACTAGTTCCTCCTTCGACGAGTCTATTCCCATCGACATCAGCACATCATCTAGGAATTAGTCTTAGAAACCAGTCAAGTACCTTGAATCCTGTTTTCCTCAATGGAAGGTTTCATCGCTTTCGATAGTAGGATTTCATCATTGGCCTCTGGTTGAAAGATTCCATCGATTGTTCGACTACAACTCATTCATTCATAGTCAGAGAAATCTACTGAATTACCTTGGGAATCATTGACATTAATGGTGATTTCCCTCGCACTTGTTAACAATATACATCAGCGACCGCTAATCAAGTAGTTTGTACCATGTTTGACATCAGGACATCTATTCACATGGATAGAATCATACTATTTGGGATTATGATGAAGAGCCTGAGTGGTTAGGTATTCACTTGAATATGTGCCTATTCTCAAGTTGCGATGGAGTATTTTTTGAGTAATTGCATGGATCCACATTGTATGTTTGGTGGCTATGCTCAAGTTTGAGTCTGGATGACATAGATCTACAATGTGTATTCTGTAGCTATGTCTCGATTTGAGTCTTGTTGATCATGGATCTATAATGTATTATTGGTAGCCATGACTTGGTTATTATACATGGATTTGCAATGTATTGGTCAGCAACCATGATTTGAGTCATATAGTTTGTAACTGGTACTATGTCAAGTCTTCACTTGCCACTCTTTTTCCTCTGATTCCATATAGTGTTTAGAAAAGTATTTTACCTATCACATCCATTTAGCTTCATACTTTGGGGGCATTCTGTTACACCTAAAAAATGTCATTTTTTCCAATCCCTTGAAGTTCCTTGGCCAAAGCATCTTTGCAAGAGATTTTTGCTCAATTCTAGGACTCTATCTTCTAACATAGAGTGTCAACCTTTCCCAATGTCTTTTTCCAAATGAAAAGAAGAACCACTGACACTTGTTTCCTATGAACAAGGTGCGTCGACCCTCTCTAACACCTTATGCTAGTGGGAAAGGAGCGCTTCCCTGTTAAAATGGAAAATAAGAAGAGATTTCAAGAAACTTATAGATGAAAGTCCTCGTGGAGGCTTATCCCAACTATCTGGAGTACGTGGCATTCGTACCACTAGCTTCTAGGGATGGTCCCTCACCTTCCTCCAAAATAATCTCAACCCTTTTGGCCCCTCTTTGGCCTACATATACAAGCTTCATGGATCATGATATGAGAGGATCAAGAGAGCACCTTTATGCTGCTGGAATCATTATTGGTATAGGATGTAAAGAGTATGGTCTTGTGAGTGAGATTTGTAGAGTTTGTAGAGCTTGTGATTGTGAGTCAAAAGGAATTGTGAGGACAAGGCTTCAACATCAAGTCTTTGGTTGTAGCCTTCTTCTATAGTTATGTTAATACAAATATTATATCATTTCCCATGAATAATTTGTGTTGATGTCATTTACTCATTGCTTTTCTCCTTGATCATTAGCATAGATCGTTGAATTATCTTGTTTCTTTCACTTTTGTATCTTGTTCTTTACATTCTTTTGCAGGTACAACTGATTGTAAGAGAATTCATAAGGCAAGGATCACCTTTGTTGTGAGGTGAGAAAGCTTTAAATTCAACTAGTTTGACAATTTGGGGAGATGATGCATTGTTGTGAGTCTTTTGTTCTAGATCTTCCCTATGTAGACTAGGGAAACAATATTTGTTCGCATTGATTAAGAATTTTCGGTAACAATTATATTATTGTAATTTAGGGTAAGGTCGACCTAGTCTCCTCCTTCGGGTTATTTCCTTAACACTAGTAGGAATGGTATAAATACACTAGATCCCTCATTTGTATAATCATCACATTCAAGTGTGATAATTTTTTCCCCTTAAGGGCACCTACACGAATTCACTATACTTGTGTTGTACACTCTCAAAGTCTTTTGTAGTGTTGTTAATTTCAACTTGTTTTTTGGATTAGGGTTTATTATATAATTCATTGCTTATCCTCCACCTTGTGGTTTCTAACACTCAAAAACATTTGGTCTTTTTTTTTCAATTATAGCCCCTTCGATTAGGTGATTGGAGATTATGGGCTTAGTTTTATAAGGAAAACTTCTTAACCCTTTAAAAAATGAGCATATTAGGATTCTAAATATTGAATAGAAGTTCAAAATAAACTTCTTACCCCTTTCAATGATGAGCCTACTAGGATCACACTAGGATTGGAAATATTGATTTATTTTATTTTATTTTAAATTTAAGCCAAGGTATTTGAAGTTGAGTTTCAACATAAAAATGTCTAATGCATTGCTACATGTTCTAAGAAATATAAGGGTTGAAAATAAATTTGATTAAGGTTTTCATTTTTGCAAGTGGATGAGGGGACCACCATATGGTTTATTCATTAAGAACCAATGAAATCTTTGTCTTGGATTTTTTTATCTTAAAGGCGCTTGATGGCGTCATATGCCTTCAAAATGTTTTGAGAAACATAGTTCCTTTCACTTAAACCATGCTTGGTGTAACGATGAGTGGGACACTTTGCTAGATGAAATTTCTTAGGAGCACCTTCTATGCTTCTTTTCTATCATTAACTTGAGATTAAGTATGTGTTTTTATGATCTTCATATCCCCGAATCCATGGGAGTGCAATAAATATTCTAGTTTACTTTGTCAAATCTCATACCACCCCTCCATATATTCTTAAAGGAATATATAGAGGGATTTATCCAAATGTTGATATGCATTGGTTGAGGGGATACAAAAAGTGGAATAATAAACATGACTTGCAACTAAAATCTTTTTGTATATTTCGAACTCGGTCACCAAGGCCATTGATCTGAACACCCTTTTCCAGTTCTCTTTTCAACTCTTTGGATGGACATATACACAATGAATATGACATGAAATAAGATGGGGTTGTTGACTTGTATAACCAATAATGGTTAAGGACATGATTGAAGAGGTTGACGATGCAACTGCCTATGTTAAAAAATCTCATGAAAAGTATAATGACAAGATGATTCTTGTCAAGAGGTTTATAATGGGATCATGTGAGTTCCCATGAGGCATCAACTGATAAGGTGACATCAAGAATGTGGATGGAAGCTGTACATGCATGAAATTTGTCATGATAGTATAGTATGCAACTTGAAAGGAATTGGGTAAGAATTCCTTCAGTCATACTTGACATCTTTATTGATATGCTTATGATTGCATTTGAATGCATGCATGCGATTGATAACCGATGGGATATGATAAAGGAAATAAGTTTTTCTTATATGTCAATATTGTTATAATGTTATTAATGCATTCATTAGTTAGTATGTCATGATTGAGTTGGTTAAGAGTAGTAACCATACTAGATGAGTATTTATACTCATGTTATGAATTTGCATTCCATGTAAAATCGAACTCTATGTGACACAACCATGTGTGAGACTAGGGATAATTTTAAGAACACCCCTAAATTTTATATGTATAATAAATGGGAGAATATCATAAATATATAGGAAAAATTGAAGGCTACTTTATCAATAATATAATATGTATATATAATTTTTTGTTTAATATTTCATTCTATTATAGAATCTATAAAGCCTTGGCGATTTTTTCACTAAACTATAAGATACTGCAAAATCTTAGAGAATATTTCATTGAATTATAACATATTGTAAAAATTGGGCAAATCTTTCATCAAATTATAAAGCTTGTAATGTCGTAGTGAATATTTTTCTAGGAAGACTCAACTTTTGATTCTCTAGATTATTTAGGTAGTGCAATAGAAGAGCATATACCAGAGCTCCAATCTCTCAACTCTTAGACCCTCAAATGAAAAAAATTCATGAATGAGGAGAGGGGGGATTTATTTATACACTTATGCACAAGAAGTATTGGGTCACTTACAACTGGAGGTGTTTGTGAAACACAACTACACTAACTAGATCCAAGGAAAGTGGAGACTTAACTTTTTATCTCATCCATTAATGGTCCAACAGACATGTGGGAACTCAAATATTGACATACCAACAAACTGATAAAATTGTACACTTTACATTGTGGAGTGATTATGGCACCCACGAACCATTATTACAACGTGGAGTATTATCAAGACCCACAACCTTAATATAGTGTGTGAATTCCCAATTAGCATATCTTCCAAATCTCTCATTTTAAGCTACCCTTTAAGAGAAAAAAAACTTGCTTATCTGTTAAACATATGAATGCCACTTTTCCCTTTCTTTTCTTGACAATCAAAATATGAATTATGTCATTTGATTTAGGGTTTTTAGAGTTAGTTAGAAACTTGCAATGGTTATTAGAAATAAGAACATACACTAACAAGAATAGAAAGGACATTAATGCATCATCACTCATATAATTAAAATTACTCTTTTAAATATGTAATATCACGAATCCCGATATTTTCTATTTCTAAACAATTATGCGGATACAACTGGGCTTACAAACTGCGAGGCAAAAATCCCTATTTTATAGGAAAAATTAGGGTTAGGTTTTGTGAGATAGAATGCACACTTACCACTGATAACTGGCTGAACTGCTACAGAGAAAGTCTGCAAGTACTGAGATCTGGATCGGAGAGGAACTGATCTCTCCTGCCTCCCTCAGAGAAAAAGGTGACGCCCAATCAGAGAAAAAGGTGACGCCCTCAAGGAAGGAGGGGTCCGATGGATCCGCCGATTTGCAGGGCTGATAGCCTTGCTGTGCCGGAGAGATTGGCTGGAGTATGCTGAAGTTCTGACACCTCTAAGGGTGATAGCGTCTAGGTTCTATGAGGCAGCTGCTCACGCCCCTGGTGGTCTGGAGATGCTGATAACTCCTCTTGATGAGCTCAGATGGAGCTGATAGTCACTGGGTACCAGAGTATGAAGCTGCTGGTGAGAATGATGCCTGAGTTTCAGAAGGAAACTGAGATCTGAAGGCCCAATAGCTGATTAGGGCTTTCTGGTTGAAAACCCCCTCTTACGGCTGCACCGTGCCTCTGCAACAATCTATACCCTGTGCTATATAACTGATGAATGAAATGAAGAACAAGTGGTGAACCAGTATGGCTTACCCGACATAAGACTAGGACAGATGTTTCACTGCCGAAATTCTGTTAGCTGAAGACTCTGTCTCCAACGCCAACTGCTGTGCTGCACGCTGTGCTGCTATCCAAGTGCTCCCAAAATAATCAATAATCATAAGTGAGGTCTCCTCTTGCTTTACCCTCTATTTATAAA
>LPNX010410949.1:220197-227697 GCA_001517045.1 Pseudotsuga menziesii
CCTCTTCCACCTTCCGAATTATTTTGTATGGTCCATAGAAGCGGGGTTTTAATTTCTCTGCTCCTTTCTTTTTAAGTGACAACTGTTTGTAAGGCTGGAGCCTTAAGTAGACTAAATCCCCTACCTCAAAGCTCCGCTTAGTCCTGTGTTTGTCGGCATACATCTTCTGTTGATTCTGGGTTGTCCGTAAATTCTCTTTCAATACTTTCAGGATGTCCATACTGTCTTGTATCCAATCCTTAGCCTTAGGAGCCCTGCTGTCTCCAAATGCCAAATCTGCATAGTCCAAGGCCTCATAACCATATAATGCCTTAAAAGGAGTCATCCTAATAGACATGTGATAAGTAGTGTTGTAGCAGTACTCTCCTAGGTGCAGCCATTTGATCCATGTTCACTGTTGCCCCGCTACATAGTTCCTGATATAACCTTCGATCCACTTGTTGACTATTTCTGTCTTCCCGTCACTCTGGGGGTGATAGCTTGTACTAGTAGCCAGTTCGATTCCCACCAATCTGAACAGTTCCTGCCAAAAGGCACCTGTGAACCTGCTATCCCGATCACTAACAATGGTCTTAGGCAACCCGTGTAACCTGAAAACTTCCCTGAAAAATAACTCCACCACCAGAGCTGCCGAGTAGTCTGATGGTATCGAGAAGAAGTGTGCAAACTTGGCCAGTCTGTCAATTACCACATATAAACAATCTCGCCCTTGGACCTTGGGCAAGCCTGTAATGAAGTCCATGGAGATACTCTCCCACTTCTGTTCTGGAATCGGTAGTGGCTGGAGTAGCCCTGCTGGATGTGTGTTCTCAACCTTGTTCTGCTGACAGATGCTACATTCCCGGACATGCTGCATAATCTCCCCCTTGAGGCCCTTCATGAAAACCTCTCTCTGACCTTCCTGTAGGTTTTTAAGAACCCTTGATGCCCTGATAACAGAGAATCATGGGCTGCCCGGATGATCTTCTTCCTCAATGTGGATTCTGGAACGAGATAGATTCTGTCCTTGTAGTAGATGATGTCATCCACAATCCTGTACCTGTCATCCTGAATTTTCCCATCCAATAATTCGCAGGCGAATTTATTTTTGGAGTACTCCACTAAGAGAAGTGCCCTCCAATCCATGGATATACTACTGAGAGATAATGGGGATGGTCGCCTGTATATGTATTAGCCACTACGTTATTCTTACCTTTCACATACTCGATCTCGAAATCATAGGCTTGTACCTTGCTGACCCATTTCTGTTGTCGCTCATTCAGTTCCTTCTGTTCCAAGAAATACTTGAGGCTGTTGTGATCTGTTTTGATTTTGAACTTACTGCCCACTAGGTACTGTCTGAATTTTGTGAGAGCATGCAAGATAGCTAGCATCTCTTTGTAATATATGGAGTAATGGCGCTCGTAGTTCTTTAGTTTGCGGCTCTTGAATGCAATAAGGTGATGATTCTGCATCAATACTGCTCCTAACCCTTCTCCTGAGGCATTACATTCTACTGTAAAGGGTTGTGAGAAGTCTGGCAATGCTAAAACTGGGCAAGAGCTCATGATAACCTTCATCTCCTCGAAAGTTTTCTGCGCTAAGTCTTTCCAAGTGAATGCCCCCTTCTTGGTGAGATCTGTGAGGGGTGCTGCAAACTAGGAGAATCCCTTAACGTACCACCGGTAATAAGTGCACAGACCTAGGAACCCTCTCAATTCTGTCACTATTTTTGACACAGGCCAGTCTATGATAGCTCGGATTTTCTCCATGGCCACCTGTACTCCTTCTGCATTGATCACATGTCCTATGTACAACATTTCCTTCATGCCAAACTCACACTTGGTCATTTTCATGTAAAGCGACTTTTCTTCTAAAATACTCAACGTCTCGTCCAGGTGTTTCAAGTGCTCTTCCCATGTTTTGCTGTAAACCAAGATGTCATCAAAGAAGACAAGTAGAAACTTATGTAGTTGTGCCCTGAAGGTGTGGTTCATGCATGACTGGAAAGTAGCTGGAGCATTGGTAAGCCCAAATGGCATGACCAAAAACTCATAGTGACCGTAATGACAGAGAAAAGCTGTTTTGGGAATGTCCTGGTCCCTTACCCTGATCTGATGGTATCCCGAGCGAAGATCGATCTTGGAGAAGTATTGAGATCCCCGAAGTTCATCCATGAGTTCGTCAATCCTGGGAATGGGATACCTGTTCTTGATGGTATTTTTGTTAAGCGCTCGGTAATCGATGCACATACGCAGAGTGCCATCCTTCTTCTTAACCATTACTACTGAAGATGCAAAGGGGCTAGAACTGGGTCATATATAACCAAGCTTCAGTAATTCTTTAATGGTTTTCTCAATCTCATCTTTGTACCTCTTAGGATGCCTGTAAGGAGTGGTGATGATGGCTTGTGTTCCCTCCTCTAGCTCGATGATGTGTTCAAAGCCCCGGTCTGGTGGTCTGCCTGATGGAAGGTCCCGAAAAACCTTTTTGTGTTTCTGTAGCAAGGCCTGAATGTCACTGGGGTGTTGTGAGCTGGTCTCTGGGGGTTTCTGAAGGTGACAAAACATTCTGCAGCCCATTCTATATCATCCTGTCGAAGCACTGCCTCCATTCTTTGTGACGAGACCGGTTTTGGGGGATAAGTGTTCATGCCCCTCAAAACTACCCATTTTCCATCTGGCCCCTGAAACTCCATTTCCATTTCCCTGTAATCTGTAGTGTATTTTCCTATAGAGTAAAGCCACTGAACACTCAATACCACATGAGTATTCGCTACATCCACTACATAGAAAGAGTCTGTCATCTGATAGTTACCCAAGGCAACGTTCAGTTTTGGGATCCAGTAGTTGCACTCCATGCTGGAGTTCTCGGCTACTGATACAGTGAATCCCTCGAACTTCTCGGTCTGAATACCTTGTTTGGCTACCCAAGCAAAGTCAATGAAATTGTGGGTGGTTCTCCCATCAATCAGAACTCCTACTCTGTGACCCTGCACTACTCCCCTGACCCTGAGAGTATGGAACCTCGGTACTCCAGACAATGTAGCAATGACTCCCTCTGGTGCATCACCCTGGTGTGATTCCTCTTCTGTGGCCTCCTGCTCATCATCATCCTCGTCACTGTCTGAATACACCTCAATGTAATGTGCCTTTGCCTTCCCTGAGCACCTGTGTCCTGGCACCCATGGTTCTTGGCAGGTGAAGCATAGCTTCTTCCTTCTCAACTATTTCCTGGTGTCCTCATCTAACCAGGTTTTCTTGGGCACATCCTGCTGGAAAGGTTTCCTGTCCTTATCCCTAACATGAAAATTGGTTTTCATAGGGAATTTGTTTTTGGGAACTGAATCTTGAAGATCCCTTGCCCTGCTAATAGCATCCTGCAGAGTGAGGGGTTTGTAGGCTTTCACCCATCCCCGTAGTGGCTCTATGAGGGCCTCAGTGAATAACATAGTTAGTCTGCTCTCTGACACATCTGTTACCATAACGGCTAGCCTCTGAAACTCTGAAATGAATGATTCTGTGCTACCAGTCTGCTTGAGTTGAGCCAATTCCCTGAAATGGATCTCTGGATCTTTCCTGTCGAACCTCTCCATGAGTTTCTGAGTGAACTCACCGTAAGAATGTATGGTGTTGTGACCCAATGTCACCAGTCCGTGGTACCACCATTCGTGAGCTTCTCCGTCTAGGTGAAGTGTAGCCAATTTAATGGCGTCTGTCTTTGTCATGGGGTTGAGCTGGAAATAGGTATCCAACTTTTGGACCCATTTTCTCGTTGATCCTCCGCGAGTCCCATCAAAGTTTGGGATGGTTAACCTACCCAAGGTTTTCTGCAGCTCATAGTTGTGATTGAAACCCTTGTTGAAATTCCTGGGCCTGTTCCTGCTCTTCATGTTGTAGAAGTCTGAGAAAGACATAGCAGCATGAAACTCATCTCCTAAGTCTATGTACTCTTGCAAATAAGCCCCATAAGGCTCGCTGGGCTCTACCTGCATGACTGGGCCCCCTACTGTATCTGCCAAGAAGTGAGGCATGGTAGGCCTGATAGTAGGTCTGCTGTATATGTGGGGAGTGTTCTGGATGTTGGTGTACGCCATCTTTCCACTGCCGCTGGAAGATCCCCACTCTACCGGTGAAGGGCGTGTACTGCTGATACCTGGTTTCGGTTTCGCTGACAGTCTATTGATTGCATCGATGACTTCTTTTTGTCCTTTTGCTAAGTCTTGCAATGCAGAGAACAAGTTGTGAAATTTCATCCGATCCTCCTCATCTCCTGTTCCTTTTCCCCTATCCGTATGAATACCTGTCTGTTCCATGTCTGAATTGGTATCCTCTAGCTGGATATCTTCAAATTCTCCTGTGTATCTACTCTTCCTCCTCCTATAAGTTACAAAAGGATCTCCTTCTGTATTCATCTACTTTTCATCTCTTAAGCCCACAGCTGGCCAAGAAAATAGCTCTGATACCACTGTAATATCCCGAATCCTGATATTTTCTATTTCTAAACAATTATGTGGATACAACTGGGCTTACAAATTGCCAGGAAAAAATCCCTATTTTATAGGAAAAATTAGGGTTAGGGTTTGTGAGATAGAATGCACACTTACCACTGATAACTGGCTGAACTGCTGCAGAGAAAGTCTGCAAGTACTGAGATCTGGATCAAAGAGGAACTGATCTCTCTTGCCTCCGGTGAATGCTCCAGCAATAAGACGCCCAATTAGAGAAAAAGGTGATGCTCTCAAGGAAGGAGGGGTCCGATGGATCCGCCGATTTGCAGGGCTGATAGCCTCGCTGTGCCGGAGAGATTGGATGGAGTATGCTAAAGTTATGACACCTCTAAGGGTGATAGCGTCTAGGTTCTATGAGGCAGCTGCTCACGCCCCTGGTGGTCTGGAGATGCTGATAACTCCTCCGGATGAGCTCAGATGGAGCTGATAGTCACTGGGTACCGGAGTATGAAGCTGTTGGTGAGAATGATGCCTGAGTTTCGGAAGGAAACTGAGATATGAAGGCCCAATAGCTGATTAGGGCTTTCTGGTTGAAAACCCCCTCTTACAGCTGCACCGTGCCTCTGCAACAATCTATACCCTGTGCTATATAACTGATGAATGAAATGAAGAACAAGTGGTGAACCAGTATGGCTTACCCGACATAAGACTAGGACAGATGTTTCACTGCCGAAATCCTGTTAGCTAAAGACTCCGTCTCCAACCCCAACTGCTGTGCTGCACGCTGTGCTGCTATCCAAGTGCTCCCAAAATAATCAATAATCATAAGTGAGGTCTCCTCTTGCTTTACCTTCTATTTATAAAGTTCAACTGTGCAAAACCTAATCTTTGACCTAATTAGGTCACTTTATCTTCTAATTTGCCGTTGACTTGCATGCAAAGAGCATGGTCATGTATGGAGCATGGAAAAGAGCATGGTCATGCAAAGAGCATGGTCATGCATGAAGGTGGCCTTTGGCCCAGGTGGCCCTTCTTGACCAAGTGAGGATGCCATAGATCTTCTATGGATGGCATCAGTCCTGATCTGATTCCCTAGCTATCAGTAACCGCTCGAACCCACAGGAATCACATAGGTTAGCGGTATGGGGCTCAGGGCCTAAAAGGAAGAGGACATTACAAAATACTAATTTTTCTTAGATAAGCTGAGGTGTTTGTATCCATGTCCTTGAAAATTTTTGGAAGCATGCAAAATGTGTAAAATTGTATTATCACCCTCATTGAATGCAAAAGACTAGATTTCAAATAACATAATGTATACATCTCATGTCAAACATGCCATGCACATATTATATACAATCATGATGGAAATGACGTATCATGTTCCAACTAAATCATACATTTATCATATATAACTAGATCCACTTCTGGATGATGATAGCAATTACACATCAAAACAAATCACCAAAAAACATTTTACTTTTGAATGACCCTTACAAAAAACAAAATATCATAAAATAATTATTGAAACCAACAAATTTAGGTCACAAATAAAATAGATGAACTTTGCAATACGAATAAAAAGTCTTCTAGTCACAAACTTCTCTATGCAAATAAAAGAGTCTACAAGTATGCTTGGGAGAACTCTACGAGGAGAAAACCAAAATAATGACCATTCCATCATAGCCCCACCATTATAATCAGTGTGCATTCATTTATATTACAAACATCCCATGTTGGGATTATTATTAATCCTCCCTTAAGTCTAATGGTGGTAGAAGATTTGAATCTTGAATAGTTAGATGTAAAAACGACCTTTCTCCATGTGGATTTGGAGGAAGAGATTTATATGCAACAACCATAGGGGTATGAGGTTAAAGGGAAGGAGCATTTGGTTTGCAGGTTGAAGAACAGTTTGTATGGACTGAAGCAAGCTCTAAGGCACCAATATTTGAAATTTGACAGGTTTATGACACACCAGGGTTATAGTAGATTCCATTCTAACCACTGTGTTTATTTCAAAATGATAGATAATGGAAGATATATTATATTGTTATTTTATGTGGATGGCATGCTTGTTATAGGGTCTAACATCCAGGATTATATAAATGTGCTCAAAAGGAAACTAGCGATTTCATTTGCGATGAAGGATTTGGGTGCTGCAAAGCAAATCCTTGGTATGTGAATAACAAGAGACAATAAAAATCACAAATTGACATTGTCTCAGGGTGAGTGCATAAAAATGGTGTTGGAGAGGTTTAGAATGTAGAATGAAAAACCAATTAGTACACCTTTGGCCAACTTATTTAAAACTAAGTAAGGAGACGTGTCCTAAGACGCTAAAGGAGATAGAATACATGTTGGAGTTCCCTATTCATTAGCAGTTGACATCTTGATGTATGCCATGGTGTGCATAAGAATAGATATTGCACATGTCATGGGACTTGTGAGCAGGTATATGAATAATCCAAGTAAAGAGAATTGGAGGGTAGTACAGTGGATTTTGAGGAATTTGAGAGGTACCATTTCTCATGCATTATGTTTTGGAGGTTTAGGCACTGCTCTACATGGTTATGTTAATGCAGATATGGTAGGTGATAAATATAGCAAGAGGAGAAACACATGGTATGTATTTATTGTAGGTGAAACAACAATAAATTTGGTTTCGAAACTGGAAAAGGTTGTTGCACTTTCAACAATGGAAGTAGAGTATGTTGCTGCTACATAGGCTAGTAAAGAGATGATTTGGTTACATAGATTCATGGAGGAATTGGATAAGAAGTAGGAGAATAATAGGTTGTATAGTGACAAACAAAATTCCATTCATCTTGCACAGAAATCAACCTTGACTAAACATATATAGGGGTCTATGCAAGAAGTTGAGGGTCTCTTTTGGCGCGTTAGATGCAATACAAAACTGAAAAAACAGACATCCATCAACTTGCATGGATATTTTGAGACACTTACACAATGAATCTTGCGATCGGTTAAAAACAAGAAATGTAGGAAATTGAATGACCTTTCCAAATATATAATTTTTTTCTATTGAAAATGTTGTTAACTATATAAAGGTA
>LPNX010411005.1:3938-28569 GCA_001517045.1 Pseudotsuga menziesii
AATGGCTGACAGTGGCGGGCTGATCGCAGGTTAGGGCCTGAAATGTGCGGTCGGGCCACGACTACGGAAGAAAAAAGTGCGGTTGCCGGCGGCCGAAAACGACAGCCGAAAGTACAGTACGGAAAAATTAAATTAAAAAAGACAGCGGAGTCACCAAAACTGTTGCTAGGGTTTTCACCCTAGCTTGTGCTGATGAGCACCTACTAAGGAATCTGAAATCCTTAGTAGCAGTTCAATGATGTGTATGAATTAAATAAAGATAAACTGAAACAAAGACTAATCTAAATACGTTCTTGAAGCTAAAGCAGTAAAAAGCAACTAACATGACACAATACGGTGAAAAGTAAATAATATAGAGCAGAAACGGTAAAGGAATGAATAATGATTTTTATTGATGTTACCTCTAATGAGGAGGTTGATGGAGTCCGTTACGCTGGTCCGATGTCAGTGGCTTCGAGCTCCAAGCTGCTTCTTCTCCTTCTCCGGTGGTGGAAATGGGCCAAAAGAGTTCTCAATGGTGAAAGTAGCTTGATGATAAGCTAGGGTTTCAAGAATAATTTCGGCAGAGGCAGGATGCTTATGATAATGGATGTGGAATAATGGGTCTCCATCACTTATTTATAAAACCATGTGGTTTAGGTCAGCTTTTAGGGTTTTAGCTGTTTTAGGGTTTCAGCTATTAGGGTTTCTTCTTTTTTCCTCATTATTTTATATTTTTTATTCCTTTTTGGATATTTTTGGAGGAAAAAAGGATTTTATAGCCTTTTGGAGGCATTTTAAGCTTTTTTGGTGACCTTTTAGATGGTTTTATGGGTTTTTGATGGAGATATGGTAGGACAATGGACAAATGAGCCATGTAATGGGGTAGATGAGGTAGTTAACCATTTTTTGGTGTTAACACCTCCCCCATTTGATCCAAGTAGATTCTCATGCCCTCCTCTTTCATTTTGATGCAAATTTTTTCAAATTTCATGGTCTATTTTATTTTTTGATCCATCTAAACTTGTGTGTTTTGGCCCACGTGGAAATCGGGCCTTTTTCTACGTATAGGGCTCACCATACGTAGAAAATACATCGAAAGCTGCGTACATATGCAGTTGTTTTGAGAACAGTCGTGTACAGGGCTGCAAATAAGGTTTTAAGGGGAAAAGATTGATAAAAAAAACTTGGTTTTTGTGCAGGATTGTGCTAGAGTGGAGAGAAAGAGAGCATGGTGATGTTGAGGAAGCTATGCAAGGTGATCTCATGGCCCAACAAGCATTACAGGCATGTGTCTTGTACAAGCTTTGGTGTCTCAGAAGCCTGAGGGATAAACCAAGACTACTCCAACTACTGGTGGACTATTTAGATCTAGAATCTAAGACATTTCAGATAGATGGGATGTCGCTCAGCATTGAGGTTGAGGACATATATTTCATCACTGGTTGTCCTGATGAGGAGAGATGGTGAACCTCCGATCTCGTGGGCCAGGAGACGGGCTGACCATAGATGAGTACATAGATGTGTACTGCTTTCCGGAGACGGAAAAGGTTGGGAGTCAAATCCCAACAAACTTTATTCATATTCTGGGGCTGAAAGCCATACTTTTGGCACTAGGAAGGATTGCAGGGTTGTCTTCACTCCACCAGGCCTCACGGCCAATGATGTTCTATGTAGTAGAGTGCATGTGACCTATAGTGTATGACTGGAGTACGACGTTGTTGAGAAACATGAAATAGCAACTCAGTGACTACAAGATGGGCAGGGTGTTGAACTTTGGGTTCGGTAGTATACTGAGCATGTTTTTCTTTGAGCAGGTGTCAGGGCTAAGCCCTAGGGTAGACATTGCTCCACATGGATTCTGAGATCCAACCAAGTGATGCTAAGCGAATGTCATGCGTAGACTGGGTGAAGGTAGGGTGGCTAACCCCTACCCAGCAGATTTCTTTCCATGGTGGTGGAGACAGATGGTCACCATGGACGACTACCTCTATGCAAAGATAGACTTCTGTGGAGACCCAGATATGCTGCTACCACTAGGAGCAGCTTATGGTGACATAGGTAAAGAATCCCAAACCCACTTTTTAAGTTTTGAATTATTTAATTTTTTTTATGTTTTTTGATATAGTGACTCAAAAGACATATTTTTTGTGTGACGACACGTAGTGACAATATGTCATGTATATGTAGATGTAGGACCATAACAGCTAGAGGGCTTCCCTCATCATCAATGGAGGGGAAGAGGATATGATATCATGGGTGCGGATGTAGAGTGGACGCTCCAAAGCATCCACATGAGCTTTGTTCGTTTGACACACAAGGTACCCATGGCGCAAGTCGAGGACTTGCCTAAGGCCATGTAGTGCCAGGTGGTTGGTGTACCACAAGCATGGGTTCAACTATTTCAATGGCTAGCTAGAGTCGTAGTGCTCTATCATGATCAAAACCCCCATCCACCCCAGGCTTAGTGTCACATGCCTCAATTTTGTAAAATAATGTTATTTTATTTTAATTTGATTCCAAGACATTATGTTAAATTTAATGCTAAGTTGAAATTGATGACTC
Source organism: Pseudotsuga menziesii (assembly GCA_001517045.1). NCBI lineage: Eukaryota > Viridiplantae > Streptophyta > Pinopsida > Pinales > Pinaceae > Pseudotsuga > Pseudotsuga menziesii. The sequence goes on from LPNX010411005.1 coordinate 6,483, forward strand.
AACAAAGTCAAAAGATGTCGAATGTAATTCTGAATATTTTATTTTTAAATAAATAAAAGTGGAGACAACATCTTGGGAGAGCTGTTAAAAAGAGTGTACTAGTCAAGTTGGTGGAGGGAACTAGGTGGAGAGCAAAAAAGACAAGTGGCAGCATCCTCAAACACTTCCTATGTTGCAGGTGGAAACCTTCCTACATTTGGGGTCATGATCCCCCAAGAAAGTGGGATCAAAGCAGGTGGCTCAATTAATGACAACTAACCCAAAAAGACCTAGGAAATCTTAATAAAAGTGTCCAATGTAGAGAGCTGAGGCTGCTCATTCCAGGAGAAGAATCATTCAGGTGAATGCACTTCAAGGAATTCATTGGGAAAGGGAAATTGGAAGGAAGGTGTTTTGAGGGATAAACTGCAGGAACTTGATCTAGTACAGCTTTATAACTAAAAGATCTTACTGCTGTATGCAGAGTTGGTATTGAGTGTCAGGACTAGTACTTTGTTGATTGCTCCACCTAGTTCCATCCAAGGAGACCAAAGCAGGCTCGGGGGTCCTGAGAAGTCACTGTTTGAGCGCTCTCCAGGAGTTGGTAGGGAGGAATGGCCTCCCATTGTTGTTGTCATCCATCTTTAAAGACAGGTTCCATTATCTTTTAATTTTTGTGTTATAGTTTATATCTATGTGTGAGCAATTAATGAATGATGTTATGTTATGTTGTGTTGATATCTCTTAGTTATTTTTATACTGAATCTGTACTCTGATGCCAAGATAAATCCTACCTTTGTTTTTCCCGATCTGAAGTAATCCAGATCGTACTCTAGCACAGGTAGTGTGTTTAAGTAAATGAAGTATGATAGGAATATGAATGAATCAAATATTTATGTTTTCAAAGTAATGAAATGTTACTTCTCAGTAAATAGTTATTTTCTAGAAAGTAAATGAAATTGTTATGTAGAAATGTTGTCAGAAATAGACTGTTTAAATAGCATGTCAGTACAGAACAAGACTTATATTACTGATTGACATTAGTATGTTTAACTATATAAATTATTTTTCTACACAATTTTTATCTCTATAAACTGTACTTTTACATTGAGATAGAAGAATTAGTTTTATTAGTTGAAAGTTATTATTTTATGTTAAGAAAATATATAAAATTAATACAGATAGCTTATCTTCTTCTTTTAGTGACAACTAATCTTTCTGCATCTATCTGAACTATAGTTAATAATATGATAAAGGTTATAGTATTCCTTTCTTAGTTTTAATAGCTAAAGGACAGTAGTAACTTAGGGTTTAAGTTAATATTATAAGAAACTATCCTTATACTTTTGTAGACAGTGTAAATATAAAGAATACTGATAGGTAAGAAAGTTCTTTCACTTTTTTTCTCTAAGTAAGTCTAGAGATACAATTGAATTAAATAAAACAAATATTACAGACTACTTTCGGTCATAATCACTATACAAATAAGAACCAACATAAAATTAAGAATAAATATTATACATAAATAATAATATTATAAATATAAATAACATTATTACTATCCTAAATAGTGGTATTTATAAATTAATAATTTATAAAACAAATTGAAGAAAAATCGAACAACGGTGATAAAATTTACAAGATAATAACACAGGAATTAATATCCTACTTAAAGTTAAAAGGGAATCCCTAGCTCATGTTCTAAGCGTAAATTATAAATATTTTTAATACTGTAGTATCCTAGGTTATACTTAGGGTAGTTCTTTAAAAAAAAATCTACTAACTAAAATTGTTATGTACAAAAATAAACTACATTACTGTTTAAATTGTATAAATGCTTTTACAAGTGAAACAGAGTCTTCTAATAACAGCATACATTTATAGAAATAAATGTAGGGGTTCAAACCCTTAAAACCATTACATTACAAGTACAGACATAATAACCAAAATTATAACAAGTATATAACCATCATTAAATAGTCAAATAATCTAATCACAGTCCTTTAAGGACAGATAGAATAGATAGAGAAACGATATAATTATTATCATAAGATTAGTATAAAAAGAACAAAGGTTTTTACAGGTTAAACCCTAACCTGTGACTTCCATCAAACAAACAAGATTTACATCACAACTGCGAGTATCAGCCTTAAATTTTAATATATAAAACCCTTAAAAAATACTCAACTAAGTTTAAACTTCCTTAATATTCAGGAAGGGTAAAAACCCTAAATTACACAGAGTATAGCATAAGCTCCTAACAACCAAAACAAGTTTACAACGAAACTACCTTTACAAAATTTACAACCTAAACCCGACTGTGAAGCCAAGCTTCGACTAAGCACTATGCACATTACAATTTGCATCCACCCTATCAAGGGTTTGTATTTAAGTATTCTTCCCAATAACCTGTAAAATAGTAAAAAGCATAACATAACTCGTGAAAAGATGAGAAAGGGTTTTCAAACCCTGGGTGAGTCCAATGACCACCCTAACTTTAAATAAGGGAGAATCCATCTTTCAGATGACAGGGCTTACCCGAGTTTGAACCACGAGCCACAGTCGTTGCAAGGGCTGTCTTTTTATCCCTTGTACAACCTTCATAGCTACGAGCACGTGTAGCAAACAACAACAACCATTGTCAGTAAAACATTTTACTTGTTTAAGCTTGAAATCATTCCTTATAACTTGCATTAATAAAAGAAATACATTATAAAAATTACCTATTATGGGAGAACAGCGAACAGCTTCACGAAGCACTGTCACCTATAGACGGTGTAGTGGGGAACCCAAAAACCCTAAAGAACCTCACACAGTGGTGAGCTACGAAGAGCCGAGAAGGAAAACTGAAGCAATCACCAAGCTACGCAGGCTTTGGAAGAAGGTTTCATAGGCAGCGAGTCGAAGGTGGCAGGAAAGATAACTCCATGTATTGTAGAGAAGGAACCAGCAATCAAAACCACACATTGGAGAACGGAGGCAACACGGAGTCAAGGTACAAGGCAATGGTAACCAGAAGAACGACGGCTTCCATGGGAGACAAGCCAAGCAACCCTAGAACCAGTGTAAACTGCGGGACAAGAATATGTTTGGTTAGGTTTCCAGTACATTATATATTTTCCAGGCGTGGACAGAATTCAACCACGTAGCAACAAATTTATCCATGCAGCGACGGTCATGTCCTATAGTTCCTGGATGGAGGCATTATATCAATTATTCGTTTATTGCATTTTGGGTTAAACCATAATGTCAACCCAATAATTCGTAACCAAATCCCTAATCATTTGCACGGTGGATTATAATAACATACTCACAAGCTTATCATCGTGGAGGGTTACGTTGACCAAGTATTGTGTCACGTTTAAATCTTAATTATAAGCCCGATGTGGATTAAGCATAAACCCTTGCTACCAACTACATTATATTATCACATAATAAACATCACCATAACGATTTAAGCGGTGGCATAACTATATTCTAAGCTTTGTTTTGATAGAAATCATGTAATATATGTTTTGTTTATAGAGTAGGTTAAAGTTTAAGTCTTAGTATAGTTACAAAAGAGTGCATGTTAACTATGGCATGACTTTAGTGTCTCTAGTAACAAGTTAAACTATAGCTTGTGTATAGTAAACCCCTTTTTCCATAAAAATATTACAAGTCTAAATACTTATAGATAGTACCTTGTAATAATGCAAAAGAATTTAAAGGCTGGATTTAAATAAGTTTTAATAACAAACTATTGGTAAATTGAATGTTCATCAAACAAATCAATTATGCATAACTACAGAATTTACTTGAACTAATAACTCAAATAGCATCAAAGATGTAAAGTAGTATAAAGCAGAAGATAAGAATGTTATCACAAATTTTCTACCACACAGTTTAAGTGACAATACTTTGTTAGCACTTGGGAGTATAACTCAACTTGGTTTTACTTTCATTCAGAATGTCTAGTGGATAGTAAGATAATTATAGAGGTAAAACTGATAATTGGAATAGGAACGATCCTATTAAATTCAAAAGCTAATAGAACACAGAGTTAGATTTGGGAATAAAATAGTGGTAAACATAATCTCATATAGAAGGACATGATGATCATAGTTTTACATTCGAAGGTTTTTACAGTCTAAAAGATAACAGGCTGTAAGTATCTTATAGAAATACTATACACAGGGTAAGTTAAGGGTCAATAAATACACAGGTAAGTTAAGATACTATTGCATAAATATTGTTAAAACAATGTTTATAAGTATTATAAATTACTTAGACTAAAATAGAAATACTTATAACGGAAATTCTAGTGTTAGAGTCACAAATATGTTGTACTGCTGTTACTTATCTCCAAGCTTGTTTACTTGAACAACTGATGAAAATCCAACGATTTTACCTTATAGGAGTTGTCTAGTGTTTAGCAGCTTATTGTTCTAAGCCTTTTTAATTTGCAAACAAGATACTGCTGATATTAAAAGATATTTTAAAAATATACTCGATCGATCATACCTATAAAACCTGTAAGAAACAGTATTCATCTGCGTTAGCACGATTGCTAAGTAAGCCCCGGATTCAAAAGTATATTCCACCTTCTGACATAAAAGAACCTATCAATAAACTGAAGCAAACAGCATACAAAAAGATTTATTTATTGCCACGAAAAATAAATTGTTAAGTTATAAATTTAGAAGTTAATGAAACTATTTACTTGATTGTTTCTTTTATGCCAACTGTTAGCTATTAGTAAACCACATGTTTAACATTTATTGTTATCTCAAAAATTTTAAATTTTTGTGAAATTTTGGGGTTTTGACACTTACAGACCTGAGTGTATCCATTTTTGTATGACCGTGTATTATGTCTTGGTGGCTTGGAAGCCCCAATTTTGTATATGACACTTATGTATTATGATGTCACTTTTTAAATGTTAATGAAAAAACATTTATGATGATCGATTTTTATTTTATTTACAGATGTATAAAATGTGTGTTTGTGATATGCTTATGGTCTATGAAACAAATGCCAATCTAACACATGGTTAGCATATGAGTCAGCAACTTGATTAAAAATTCTTGGTACATGAATGTATGTTATATTCTCAAATTGTCATTCTAGGAATCTAACACGTAAGAATATTCGTAATAATGTCGGATCCCTAATATGATACAAGCCATTAAGCTGTGAAACCACAAACTGTGAATCAAGACGTACCTCAAGAGAATGAACACCATGTGAAATGGCATCACACAATAACTCAATGATGGCACTATATTCAGCAACATTGTTTGAAGAGGGCCATAAACATGTGCCTCCTAAAGACAATACTTGACCTATAGGAGTATAAATCACCCAAGCAGTCGAAGCTGAGTTTTGAGTGTGGCGGCTAGCACCATCAGTGAATCCTATGTAAACGGAAGAATCCATCGACCTCTGCCATAAGAAACAAAATCTAATCAACAAACCCGATCACCATAATAAAACATAACTATGCAATGCAAAACCGTACAATAATATACAACAATCAACCCTGGCTGAAGATCATGCATAGTATTTTTTGAGATAGAGCCCATTTCTAGGCTTCGCCAAGGCTGTCGCTTCATAATCAACCATCTCATAGATTCCTTTCTCTAAGACTCGTTTAACCACGTAATGACCATGCCACATGGGATTAAATTTCCCTACCCCCAAAGGTTCCTTAGCTTGATCCCACAAAAGGACCAAGTCACCTTCATTAAACCTCCTTGGATGGACAGACTTATCATATTGGACCTTGATGCGATGCTTGTTAGCCTCTAGAGCCACTAAGGCATCTCGGCATTGTTCATCAAGTTGCTCTAAGTGGACCAAACGCTCTTCCAATGCGGACGTGTCAGGTAAAATCTATATAGCTAGCTTCAGAGAAGGGATTTCAGATTCAACCGACAAAACTGAATCCACCCCATGCACAAGCTGATATGAAGAGAAACCGGTGGAAGTATTAACCACAATTATATAGGCCCACAAAGTAGGATACAACATAATATGCCAATTAGTCTTGATTTTTGCAATGGTTCATTGTAGAATAGACTTAAGTGATTTGTTCACTGCTTCAACTTGTCCATTTTCCTGAGGGTAATAAGAAGAGGAATGCTCTTACTTATACCCTAACTTGGAAGCCAACTCTTCCATCATTTTATTCTGAAAGTTCCTACCATGTTCAGTGGCAAGCTCTTCCGGAATGCCAAACCGGGTGATAATATGGTTGAAAACAAAATGCGTTGTTGTCTCACTGTCAGATTTAACTGTGGGCATAGCCTCTGCCCATTTCTTGAAGTAATCGACAGCTACAATAGTGTGATGATTCCCCCCAGCCGAAGCTGGGTTGCAATACATAAAATCAAGCCCCCACTTAGTGAAGGGACAGGCGGTGACAATAGGATGTAATGGGGTAGGACTCGAGCGCATATTGTGTGCAAACACCTGGAAAGGGTGGCACTTCTTAACCACATTAAAGCAATCATTCAGCACAACCTTAGCCTCATCATGGGCTAAAAAATGACACAAAATGGAATCTACCCGACGGTGGTACAAAGTGTTATCCACTATAAGGTAGTTCTTAGCTACATGATGTAATCGCCGCCATTCATCCCGTGAAAGGTGAGTAGGGACCTTCAATGTTTGCAAATACATGATGATATCCCCATACCAAGGGTCCAAACTTGAGATAAGGAAAATATGCTCATTGAAAAAAGTATCCTCATAAACCTCCTCCTCCTCCAAACTTGGAAAATTGGATATAAGCTCTGCAAAGAACAATTTCTTCGATTTCGTCGAAACGAACTTGAGATCAAACTCTTGCAAAATGACAATCCATTTATTGTATTTTCCCCTAATCATCCTTCTAGTGAGGATGAACTGAAATGGATTGATATGAGCTATGACCAAGGTTTGGCAAAGGAGAATGTAATGTCTCAAAAGCTAAACTGCATGAACGATGGCTAAGGCAAGCTTCTCCACATGGGAATAGCGAAGTTCCGCATCTATAAGGTTTTGGATCAAATAATATATGACATGCTCATGGAGCTCCTCATCCTCCTAAACCAAAACCATACCAATCGTCTCCATAGACGTGGCCACATAAATCAAGAAATCACGGCTATAGTTATGTGGACTAAGCACGGGTGCCATTACTAAGGCTCGCTTAAGAGCATCAAAGAATTATTGGGCTCGCTCATCCCAGTAAAAATGGGTGTCCTTCTTCAAAAGATGCATAAATCCTTTAGTCAAGTTGGAAAAATTAACCATGAATCTCCGCAAGAAGTTCGCCATGCCTTGCAAACACTAAAGGTGTCTAATATTATGCGGGGGAGACAATTGAAGTATTTCCTCAACCTTTAATGGATCGACTCTTATACCCTCCTTGGATACGATGAATCCTAGGAAATGACCAACAGTCATGTAAAAGATGCACTTATTAGGATTTAAACAAACCTGGTAATGACGGCATATTTTGAACACTAATCTCAAATGATATGGATGACGCACTCTCAAATGAGAGTGAGTAGCGAGATCATCCAAATATACTTCAATAATCTTTTTAAGATAATGAAATATTAAGGTCATGGCCCACTAAAATGTGGCTCCGGCATTTTTAAGGCTGAAGGGCATCTTCCGATATGCAAAACTAGCCTAAGGACAAATAACTATGGTTTTATGTTGATCATTGGGCTTAATTTGAATCTGATTATATCCAGAAAAACCATCCATAAAGGAAAATACCTCACTTCTGGCACACTCATCCAAAATCTGATCAATAAATGGTGTGGGGAAATTATCCTTAGGATGGGCACAGTTTAAGTCACAGAAATTAGTGCATATACGGATCACTCCCTACTTCTTATCCACCGGAACGGGATTTGAAACCCACTCCATCAAACGAACAGGATAGATAAAAAAATATTTCAATAGTTTCTCTATCTCAACCTTAATGGCGGGTGCTTTTCTAGGATTCACTGCATGCAAACACTGTCGAACTGGTTTTGCATCCGAATACATTTTGATCTCATGTTCGATAATACGAGGGTCTATACCCAGCATTTCTTCATAGGACCAAGTGAAAATGCCACGAAACTCTTTAAACAACTCGGTATACTCCTTGATCTCATCAGGGGAACAACCTACCCCAATGTAGACATTATCAACCTTGCCAGGATCATGAGAAATATTGATACAAATGGTTGGTGATAAATTAGCCATGTTTCCATCAGCCATCTGACCATGAGAGCTTAATGGAACCACGGGGATACCAATCTTCTCGCTAAGAATCTCCCTAAAGTCATCACACTCCATATGATCAATCTTAGGAAGAAAATATGATTGATGATGCAACTCTTTCCAAGGTTGCTCAACCTTAGACATGGCCTCATGAATAGCTTCATGCAATGGAAAAAACATCATCGAGGAAATCATGTGAGTGAGATGGCTCTACTTCCCATGCAGGAAGTACATATGGGTCCTCCTCCTCCATCCGTGAAGAGGAAGGACTAGGCTCTTTTATTCTTATCAATATTCACTTGATATGCCACCATTGTTGTAGGCAACGGCGCGTCTGTCTCAATGGGAACACTCAAAGTACTCGGTGAAGGAAGAATCCAAGGATATTCCATATGGATAGTGCAAAAAGACACTGAATTCAATGAGGATGAAGCCCCACCAAAAATAGACCCAATCATAAGAATGGGCATAGGACAACTAAAGGTTCCCATAATAGAAGGATACATACATACGACCACACTCCCAGTTGCTGGCTGAGAATGATCGATAATCGAGATAGAAGCTCCCGATGATGCATTGAAACTTGGATTATGGAATGACTTTTGATCAATCGTAACAATATTCCCATTAAAAAAAAAGCATATCACTCGAAGCATATCACTCGAAAGAGGGAAGAAGCTATGGCTTGCATACTATACATCCAATTCCTACCTAGTAAAAGATTATTGTCAAGGGGCGCATCAACCACCTCGACCTCAATCATGATGGTCTTCCCTCCCAATTGGACCTCTAGAGAAGGAAGAATCTCGTGCGGATGAAATGATCTACCATCAAAATATGTCAACATAGTGGTGGATTGAGACAACGTGGGAGAACCCAAACCCTTCCAACATGACAAAGACATCACGGAAGCAGCAGCGCCTTCATCAATGACAGTATGCTTGATGGTGTTGTTAAGACACTCTACATGAATCAAAAGAGACACATAGTAAGGAAAGAGAGGCTGTACTCCCATGGTTTCAAATTTTATCATGGTAGAAGAGTTATCATCACTAACCCCAAGAGTAGACAACAAGGCTTTCCTCTATGGAGGACAAGTCTAAATCACTTCTAACGCGGACATCGCACAAAGATTCTGGCCCAAATCCTTGACAACTGAATAGTTTTGGGCGGCCCGAGCATTAGGATTGTGCCCCGAACACTTTAAGACTCCATTAGGAATGTGAGGTGGAGCTTCAGGTTTATCCGTAGGCTTTTCGATTCACAAAGGGATCTTGGGTGGGGAAGGTTCTTTCCCAAGGTCTGTTTATGATGAACAATAATCTTTCACACGAGTCACAACTTTAGCAGCATGCACCATGTTGATGCAACTGTGACCACTATTGGCCTCCAGTGGATTTTGATTTCCACCTGATGCACAACCAAGATCAACGGTCCTCGAGTTCATATTTTGATTATTTGGTAAAGGATTAGTTAACCTAGTTGGGCCATGTGCTATGAACCTTGAGGCATCTTCCATACGAGGGCACAAGTGAGTGAGATGGTCATCCTTACACAACTTTCAAGGAAACTTCACATTACGTTTAGACTACTTGTCCCCCTTGGCATTACTGTTCTTGTCATTATTATTAGCATTTTCATTCTTGTTCCCACCCTTACGATTATTTTTTCCTTTTTTCTTATTCCTTCTAGGCTGTTGGTTGCCTTTTGGATTCAACGATTGCACAGAAAGTACATCCACCGATTGGGTGGGTTGAGACGAAGCCATAGCTTGTTTGACACAGACTGGTTAATTGATAATTGGCTCACTTGTTTCATAACCAAGTCCGCAGGTTTGGTACTTGTAGAGCCCACAATACCATCGGCATGTGGCCCAGGATTGACCTTGGGGTCGAAATTGGATCTAGGAGCATTAGGTATAATCTCATACAAAAGTCTGGATTGAGCATAGATCAAATCCAACTCTTGTGCCCTAAATATATCTTTTTCTTCATTTTGAACTCCGGATGTAGAAACATCCTTCATGATGTAAGGTAACAATGATTTGAGGAACCACTCAAGAAGAAACTCTGGTGGTATAAAAGCTTTGATTAACTATTTTTGTCTATGCCACTCTTGAATATGATCCGAACTGTGTGTGGCTTTATCTTGTGAGAAGGTCGAAAACAGTTCGGTACTGATGTCATGACGTATGGGTAGCTGGAAATGATTAAGGAAATTCATAGCATGATCATCAAACGTAGCATAAGCCCCCCTAGTAACTCTATATACCATTTCACCACAGGACCCGTTAGGGTGCGTTGAAATAGCCTCAAACGAATGGAATCGTCATGTAAGGAATTGGAAGAGCACCTGTTGCTAGAGTTTTACCCCTAGCTTGTGCGAATGAGCACCTACTAAGGACAATGGATTCCTTAGTAGAAGTTCAATGATATGTGAATTAAAAGCTATAACTGAAATAAAAAACTAAATCTAAACATGTTCATGAAGCAAAAAAAATAAAAGGTAAAGAATTATTTTATTGATCTCACCTCCAATGTGGAGGTTGGTGAATCCCTTTGCGATGATCCGAGTTGGTGGCTCCGAGCTTCAAGCTGCTTCTTCTCTTTCTCCAATGGTGGAAATGGGCTAAAAGGATCTCTCAATGGTGAAAGTAGCTCAATGGTGAGCTAGGGTTTCACGAGCAATTTTGGCAGAGGCAGGATACTTGTGATTGTGGATTTTGAATAAGGGGTCTCCATCACTTATTTATAGTGGTGGAGTGCTGGTTTTAGGGTTAGGGTTTCAGTTGTTTAGGGTTTCAGCTGTTTAGGATTTTTTCCTCTTTTTCCTCATTATTTTATATTTTTTCTTCCTTTTTGGAGATTTTTGCCTTTTTGGAGGAATTTTGGATATTTTTTGGAGGAAAAGAGGGTTTTATGGCCTTTTGGAGGCTTTTCCGATGGTTTTATGGGTTTTTGATGGAAATATGGTAGGAAAATGGACAAATGAGCCATGTAATGGGGTAGATGAGGTAGTGAACCCTTTTTGGGTGTTAACAGATTGCCCCCTGATGTGCGAGGGCAGGAGCTCATCGTATGGCCGATGGACATCATAAGTCATATTTGTTTTTCCTGGGGTGTGCTGAAGAGAAGGAACCAACTGAAGCCCGGAACATCGATCTCGAACCAACTGCAAGGACTGAAAAGTACATAACCTCAATAATGGATGAGCAATCATCTGATCATCTGGACGAGGCGGGCATACCTATGCTCGTATCAAGATACATAAAAATAACTGTGAGGCCCGAAAAGAGGGACCTGTAGGATACATAGAAAACCACTATGTATATCATAAGTGTCCAGAGGGGACACAAATCTGGAACATACTGCTAGGCTGACCATTTCTGAGCTGAACAACTGATGCACTGGAATGATAGCAGTGCGACTAAATGTGGTTCCAAAGGAACTAATGAGCTGCTGGATCAAAGTGACAACGGTCATACTTGCAATGGTACACTGATCTGGAACTGAACTGGGTACTCAAGGAAGCATGGAACTGGATGGCTTCCGAATACAATCTCCAACGCAGCCTGGACATCCATGGGAACATATAACTTGGTCGTTCCAAAGTGACTCACCAATGTGCTAGAGTCGGGGGAAATCCGGGGTCTTCGACACATAATGGAAAGGATATACATCCTGCGCGATTCTCAACGATGCGATTAAGGTGCTGAAGTCGATCATGTGAGAAACAACTATTCGGAGAGGCAATGATGACTCCTCCCAAAATGGTTCGTAGGCACTCACCATAGATGGTGATGGGTCCAAGGAGCAGGGGCCTCTAGGTCTATCCTATGGAATAGAGGGGATGTCGTCGACAGAGGGAGACCTGCAACTATCAAGGCAATGATGTTTCCTTGACAGGAGCGTGAGGTGAAAAACTGAACTGTGATAGTACTGATGGCGGGAGTGATAAACTAGGGGGAATAACTGGGCAAGTAGAGTGGGTGGACTCAAACTTCCTTTGTTCAGAGTATGATGGTGGAGATGATCGTGCAGCATATGAGACTGACTGGTGGTAAAGGGATCATAGCGGTATAGGATCTGAGGGAAAAAGAGTTGAGGGAGACTCAAGCTGAGGTAAAGTGGCAGGAGATTGTAGAATACTCTGAACAAAAGGCGACCTGATTGGGGGTGCTGCCGAGAGGATTGATCATAGCGCTAAGAGGCGCGGGGGGACTTCTTCATGGGTTAGGGAACTGGAAGAAGTGTGGATATAAAATGGTACTGTCATGTGGATTTTACGAGCCCAGGATAGTTCATGCTCGTGGTTGCTTTCAATTTTAAGGAGTCTGAAAGCAAATAAGAAGACTCTGAAGTAATGGAATGATACTGTCGTGTGGATTTTACGAGCCCACGACAGTACATGCTCGTGGTTGCTTTCAATTTTAAGGAGTCTGAAAGCAAATAAGAAGACTCAGAAATGATGGAATGGTACTGTCGTGTGGATTTTACAAGCCCGTGACAGTTCATGCTCGTGGTTGCTTTCAATTTTAAGGAGTCTGAAAGCAAATAAGAAGACTCTGAATTAATGGTCAGGAAAGGAGGAAGTGTTCAATCAAGGAATATTTATGATGACCAGGACTGAGGGTGGGGGGGAACACTGGTGGGCCTCCTTGCGGGGTGAATGAATGGTGGCAAAATAACGAAACATTTGCAGTATGACAGGAGTGGATGGCTCATGCAAAAAGTGTGAAATAATCTGATGACGGCCGATGTGGCGCGCAAATTGATGCGGCAAGGTGTAGGGACGCACTGTTGAAATTGTACCAAGTGAGAGCGAGAAATGATCTCAAGCATCATCACGAGCTCGGAAAAATGAATCCGGCGATACAAAAAGTGTTAAAAACGGAGAGCGGCCGAATTAGCGCGCAAACCGAGATGCCTATTGGTATCGAAAAAATGGGAAAAAAATGGTGTAGCAAAAAATAATGCAACGAGGTGACCATTGTGATGGTTTCGTCGTGTTGATTCCAATGGTGGAAACGGTTCTGAAAACGGACTCCGTCTGGGTTCAGAATGGCCAAACAAGAGAAAAGTCAACGGACTTATAAATAGTAAGTGGGCCCAACATGACATGTGTCATTTGACTAGTGGATGTTGACTCGTGATCGCAGTGGACTAGAGCTTAGGTGGCATTTATGGACAATCTGACCAGTCGATTGCGGAGTCAGGAGATACAGGTATTCCGTTAAACTCATACCTGCATTTTTTTTGGGTTTGGGGGGGGGGTAGTGGGTCCCAGGGGATGATTTGTACGGTCCACGTGGGTGGACCGCGGGTTAGGGGGTCGAAACCGCGGTCTTAGACCGCGGGTTTAGACCGGGATAGCCGCGGTTGGGGACGGCGGGTTCAGGCTTGACAGCCGCGGTCGGAGGCCGTGGCTGTAGGCCTGACAGTCGTGGTCGGAGACCACGGCTGTAGGCTTGATAGCCGCGGCTGTAGGCCGGACAGCCACGGTCGGGGGCCGAGCTGTTCCGGTTTTTTGGATGAAAGGGAAGGTCGATTATTTTGGGATGAGTATGATGGGATTTCATTGTGTGATTTGACAGGATGCCTCAAGTGCTATGGAGGGAGCGAGAGGTCCCAGACGAGATAGTGATAGTGGTTTGAGAGGATCGCCAGGTGCGGTCACTGCTGGGACTCTTCCAACTGCTAAAGTTCGTTGAGGTGTCGATGATGCGGTCAGCAGGATTGCTGCTAAACCGATTGGTCGGATTCTGGGAGCCAGACGCACTGGCATTTCGAGTGCAGGGAGAGAGGGTGGACCTCACCCTCACTGATGTTTATTTCTTGACGGGGTTGCCCTGCCTGGGGAGGGTAGCAGATACTCAGCCGCGAGTGTCTGCGGACCTGGATATGGATGATATGGTGGAGCAGTTCTGTCGGCCGGAGGCTCGGGTGCATCGGAATGCACTCTTGGTGAGGGATCTACGGGAACCAGCAGTGCAGGCGATGGTGGCATGTGTGGTTCGTATTTTGGGGTCCCAGTCACCTGAGAAGGTGTCTGGGGGTCAGATGCAGCTCATGGAGAGTGTGCTGGCCGGGACCTATTTTGCGTGGGGCCAGATGTTCCTGACCTGCGTGCAACGACAGCTGACCGCGGCGAAGGAATCTGGTAAGGGATTTTGTTATGGTTCATTTTTGTGTGCCTTCTTCATGGAGAGGGTCCCCACACTGCGGCCACGGGTGGCGGTCAGAGCAGGAGGCTTGAGGGAGCCTCGGATGGTGTGGTGGGGAGAGATGATGCACCGCCATGGTGGCAGGGACGTAGGGCGATACTTCACACAGGAGCTATATTTGCAGTGGCTCCAGCTACCACTGACGCTGGAGGACTATCCATATAGGGATATGGACTTCACAAGAGATCCAGATGCTCCACGGCCACCAGGACAGGCATGGGGGCCAGACGGTATGTATGGTTTGTTTGCATTGTCTAGTTTTATGTATATGATATATTGTTGATATATGGTAACTGACAAAATGGTGTTTTGCAGATGTGGGTCTGAGGCCACCGCCAGGACATGCGGCGCGCAGAGGGACTGTGGCCATTCCAGCTTTGCTTGGGCGGGGGGAGGTGCGTCGTCCAGATGCAGAGGGGACACTGCAGGCCATACGGGTGCTGTTAGATCGGTTGCTGGTGGGAGTGACTGACGCGAGATGGCGGGATGTCGATCCGGCCGTGGTTCAGGAGTGCTTGAGCGCACCCCGGGATTTGAGATCGATCGCGATCCAGGTGGCCATATTGGCAGACAGGGCACGGGCACAGGGGCCCAGACGGGATGAGGACTCACTGGAGGAGGAGAGAGGAGAGGAGTCAGAGGCAGCGGACACTGACAGTGATGTAGGGTACGAATCCCATTAGGGAGTGCATGGGACTCCCCCCGCTAGTTTTGTAGCTATGGCCTGTACCTTAGAGGCTTTAGGATTGTACATACATTTTTTTGTATAGCTGAGTATAGGGGTACTCAGGACATGTATATCTCATGTATATTTTTGATATATATATATATTTATGCACATGGATGCACTTTTTGTTTATGATGTTTTATCATTTGTACGCACGTGGATGCGCTTGATGATGTGTTATATGTATGTGTTGCACGCGGATGCAAGTAGTTTAGGATGTTGGGCACGTGGATGCCCCTTGTGTATTTTATGTGATGTGACATGATTTATGTATGATTAGGCACGTGGATGCCCCTATGGATGCAAATGTTGTTTTATGGTTTATGTTCATGGATGTAAATGTTGATGCAATGCAGTCTTTTGGTTTTTGATATAGTTGGATGAGATGCTATGATGTATGGTGGAGATGTTATATAGTGTGATTGATATGCCAATCTAGGATGTTATTTGCCATTTGATCTGCGACACTATTTTGAGCTCTTGGGACATGTGTGAATGTGATGGATTCAAATTATCGGCTGAGTTGTTTTGTACGCAGGAATTTTCTAAAGAGGCAGGGATCACGTACCTGGTAGCACTTGTTGATCTGGGAGACAAGTAGCTGGGAGTCCAAGAACACATGAATGTGACGTATGCCCATCTGGAGGGCAGCAGTCAGGAGACCGGTCACAGCATCATACTCCACCTGGTTATTGGTAGCAGCGCCTATACAGGTTCCGTCAAGGTGAATCAGTTCGTCGGAAGGGGAATTCAAGACCCACGCTGCAGAATCCAGGTTGGGAGACCAGCGGCTTGCGCCATCAGCAAAGCCAATGTAAGGAGGTGGAAAATGGTCCATCTGTGGGCATGCAAAAAACGATGAATGTGAGATTATGGTAAAAAAGGTAAAAAACACTAAGGGAGCAAACTGTACAATGCGAACTAATGAGGTCGCGGTTTCAGTTATGGGTAAAAATGTTTAAGATACAACCCATTACGGGGGTTGTTGAAAGGGTGGCCTTCAGAGTCAGCTAAAATGTATGCCCCCTTGCCAAGGCAACTCTGCACAATGTAAGGGCCTTGCCACATGGACTCAAAATTTCCTTTACCGGTTTTGTCGTGGGCTTGGTCATAGGCGAGGACGAGGTCCCCTTCGTGGAAAGTTCGAGGGTGAACATGTTTGTCATAACTGGCTTGGGAGCGGATTTTGGCAGCCTCGATGTTCTGGAGGGTGGCACGACGATCTTCATTGGCTTGTTCGAGGGATAGCAAACGGTGCTCAAGGGGGGAGGTATCGGGGAGAAGCTCAATGGTGATGTGTAAGGCAGGTATCTGACACTCGATGGGGAGGACAGACTCTACACTGTGAACTAAATGAAACGGGGTAAAACCAGTGGTGGTCTTGGTGGAGGTACGATAAGCCCATAAGGCAGGGAATAGCATATGGTGCCAATTGGACTTATGCCGATCAACAGTGCGTTGGAGTATGGTTTTGAGGATTTTGTTAACAGCTTCGAATTGACCGTTCCCTTGAGGGTAGTAAGCCGAGGAAAACTGGTGTTGGAATTTGAGGAAGGTGGATAATTCGCGCCAAATGGAATCTTCAAAGTGTGATCCATGGTCTAAGACTAACTGTTTAGGGACCCCGAATCGAGTGATAACATGGTTGAAAAAGAAACGGGCAGCAGTTTTAGCGGTACAGTTGAAGGTGGGCATGGCTTTCGCCCATTTGGTGAAGTAATCAATGGCGACAACGATGTACTTATGGCCGTTAGCAGATGAGGGTCTACACTCCATGAAGTCGATGGCCCACTTGCAAAAGGGACCAACGGTGACGACTGGGTGTAATGGAGCAGGTGGTGTCCGGGCCTTGGGGGAAAAAAGTTGGCAGTTATGGTAATGCTTGACCGCAGTGATGCAGTCGGTGAAAAGTGTGGGCCAAAATTATCTGGTGCGGACGACCTTTTGGGCAGTGGCCATTCCTGAGAAATGGCCGCCGCAGGCATTGCTATGGCAATCATTAAGGACATGTTCAGCTTCCTCCTGTGTAAGGCAACGACGAAGAATTGTGTCGACTCCTCGCCGGTAAAGGACATCTCCTATGAGGAGGTAACGAGAGGCCTGGTGACGGATATGACGACGTCCATTATGAGTGACGGTGGGTCGGAACTTCTGCGTGCGCAGGTATAACAAGATATCATCGTACCATGGGTCATCGGACGAGATAGTAAACAAGTGATTATCGGGTAACTCTTCGGAGATGGGTGGGGCTGGGATAAATGAAGGGAGATCAGTGATGAGCTGGGCAAGCGCAAGGGCTTTAGTGCTCTTAGGTGTTCGAAACATGAGGTCATATTCCTGGAGGATAATGACCCATTTAGCCACACGGCCTTGCAGGAGCCGCCGGTTTAAGAGATATACCATGGGGTTAGAATCGGCGACGACTGTGGTATGACTAAGCAAAATGTAGTGTCACAACTTTTGGACGGAAAAGACCACTTCTAGGGCTTGTCTCTCCTCATATGGGTAACATAGGGGTGGGCCGGACAAGGTCTGGCTGACATAGTAAATGACATGCTCTTGGCATGAGGTGTCTTCTTGAACCAAGACTCCGGACACAGCATGCTCGGTTGCCGAGATGTAAAGGATGAAGTCCTGAGAGAAATCCGGAGGGGAGATCAAGGGCGCTTGTGTGAGAGCTTTCTTGAGGGCTTCGAATGCAGCTCCGGCTTGCTCGTCTCAGACAAAGGGTATGTGGGTACGAAGCAAGCGCAAGAAACCGTGAATGGTTGTGGCGTAATCAGGAACGAAGCGTCGAAGAAAATTGGATCGCCCTTGCAGACTTTGGAGTTGCCGGAGCGTTCGAGGAGAGGGAAGGTCTAAGATGGCTTGGACTTTCAGGGGATCAACAGTAATTCCTTTCTGGGAAATAATGAAACCTAACAATCGGCCGGCCGGAACGCAAAAGACACACTTGTGTGGGTTCAAGCGGATCTAATATTTGCGACAACGCAGAAAAACTTGCCGAAGGTCATCAAGGTGGTCTGATCATTTTCAGGAACGAGCTGTAAGGTCATCAAGGTAGACGAGAAGGATATGGACCAAATCATGAAAGCAATAGGTCATGGCCCGCTGGAATGTGGCACCAGCATTTTTTAGGCCGAACGGAATGATGCGATAGGAAAAGGTGCCCCATGGGGTAGTGAAAGCGGTTTTGTACTGGTCTTCTTTGCGGATTTGGATCTGATTGTATCCAGAAAAACCGTCCATGAACGAGAGGACTTCATGCCCCGCACACGCATCAATGAGCTGGTCAATAAATGGCGTAGGGAAATTGTCTTTGGGACACGCACGGTTTAAGTCTCAGAAGTCAGTGCATACCCTAATGGTGCCTTGTTTCTTGTTGACAGGAACGGGGTTTGAAACCCAAGTGGTATAGGCAATAGGATAAATGAAACCTGCCATGCGAAGCTTTTCAATCTCTGCTTTGACAGCTGGGAGTTTTGAGGGATGGATGGGATGCTGCTTCTGACGAACGGGGGGTACATCAGGCCATGTGTCAATGTGGTGCTCTATAATGGCAGGGTCAAGACCAGGCATTTCGGTATAGGACCAGGCAAAGACATCACGGAATTCTTTGAAGAGTGTTTTGTATTCCTCAATCTCCTGCGCAGTGCAAGATGCTCCTAAAGCGATGAGTTCGGGGGTGCCTCCGGGGGCAGTGATATCAATTTGGATGACAGGTGAGATGTTGGCCATATTACCCTCTTCGAAGGCGTCAGAAGCAGGAATAGGGTCCTTGAACCAGTCGACCTTGGGGGAAAGGAAGTCTTTGGATTCAACTGCAAATTGGGTAGCAGTGTTGGAGGAAGATTCATCTGGGAGGAAGTAGGAATGATGGTGCATGTCATCCCAAGGATAATCCGGGGTAGTGAGAGCCTCGAGAATCTCCTCATCCGTACGGAATGTTTGTGTCGTCAAATCGGTTGACGAAGGAGTAGTGGTGGAAGAGATCATATAAATGGTATTAACCTTGTCGAAAGAGGAAGAGTCTGGGGGGCGGATTTCCACAATGGTGGGTGGTGCCGTCTCAAGATCCATATTGTTCATCTCAAAAAGAGTGGTATTGACCTCTCTAGAAGGGGAAGAGACCAGGGAATGGATTTCCACAATGGTGGGTGGTGCCGTCTCAAGATCCAGATTGTTCATTTCAAAGAGAGCTACTCTGTACTTGGGGAGATCGGGACAGTGATGTGAGTAATGCCCATAGACACCGCATAGGGCACAGGAGTGGTTAGTGCGCAGGGATTTGTCTCGAGGCTTAGGGGTTGATTCTAGATGGACAACTGGGATAGTGGGGTCATCGTCAAGCAGTTGCATGTATTCCTGTAATGCTGGTAACTGAGGACATAGTTGAGTCGCATGGCCCAATTCGTTGCACAACGCGCATTTGGAAGGAGCACGAAACACAGGGGGGTTTTTTACCGTATTAGGAGGTGGGACAGCAGTGTAAGGTTGGGGGCCTCTGCCCCCAGTGGGTTTGGTAAGAGGAGGGGGGGGTTTTGCGGAGGATGACGGGGTAGCGACACCGGGAGGTGGTTGACTAGTAGTGACAATGGGTTGCACCAGTTGCAGGACGACATCTGGTGTCGGCGGATGACCGGGAGGCGAAAGGTACAAAACGGGTAATCCTAAGGTTAACCCAGGAATGCTGAGGGTGGCCATGACCGGGGCGCTAACTACTCCTGAGGGAGGGAAGAGGAAAGGAATGGTATGGATGGGTGTAGCACCAATGTGACTAGGTACCAAAGGGGGTTGAGGCAACAAGGGTGGTTGATTAGTAGGAGTTCGCGTGTTATGGGACAGGGTACATAGGTCGGACACTTCAGTGGCAAGTGACGGGGGTGAAAGAGATGGGAAGGTCGAGGTCATTGGTGTGTCTGAGTAAACTCCGGGCCCCATAGAAGAAATGAATGAGGTGGTGGCACCTGAAACAGGTTGTTCAACCATGGGGAGAACATTTTCGGGTGCCACGGGGGCATTGGGATCATGGTAAGTGAGTTGGTCAACCTTGACCACGCGTCCCTCATGGGGGAACATCATGGTACGAAAAACGGTAGAAGCAACTGCCCGCATGGCATACATGTAGCTGCGGCCAAGTAAAAGGTTGTAATCAAGCTGTGCATTGATAACCTCGATGTTTATGAGGACAATTTTGCCAGCCAGTGAGATGGGAACGTTAGTTAATAGGCCTTGGGGTTGAGTTGAACGGCTGTCGTAGGCTCGCAACGCAGTAGAGGACTGCTGTAGAGGGGGGGATCCCATTTTCTGCCAGATGGAGGTGGGAATGACACATGTAGAGGCACCTTCATCGATAATGCATCGATGGATGACAAAATTCTGAATGGAAACAGAAACTTGGAATGCCAAAGTGGAAGCCAGGTGGGGTTCGGATTGGTCCAAATCAAATGCCATTAACTGTGAATCATTTGGATCAATAGCCCCAATGGCTGAGAGTAAATTCTTGCGCTGCGAAGGGCAGTTTTTTAAGACTTCTAACGCAGACATGGTTGCGAGGGATTGGGCTAAGTCATCGACAATGTTGTAGTTTGACGCAGCCCGCACATTGGGGTTATTGTGGATACGGCGAAGTGGGAAACGGGGCACTCTGGGAGCGCCATCTAGTGGAGGTGGAGGTATACATAATGCCTGATCAGTGGGATGAGCGTTAGTAGGTGTATCGGCGAGAGGGGCTTCAGGGGTGGAGCCATATTGGTTCCGCCGGGTCTGGAGGTTGACCTCATCGGAGGACATCATCAACAAGTGGTGGGTCCCTGAATCGAACATGGGTTGATCATGGGCAGCGTAAGTGATTTGTTGGGTTGGTGCGTTAGTTTGAGGGGGAGCCAATGGTTCAGTGTTCACTACGCCTTGGGTTGGTAAGGGGTTTTGCAGCACCAAAGGTGGCTGCTGAGGTTGTGGGGGGTTGGGTGGTGCTTGAGGAGCTGCCTGCCCTTGGCGGTGTACATCCGCAGCCAAAAGTTGCCGAACTCGCTCCATATGTGGACAAAAATGTGTGTAGTGGCCATATACCCCGTAAACAGAACAAAGATAGTTTGTGCGCAAATTGGGGTTTTTAGCCTGCTTGGGCGGGCGATCAGGGTTTTGGTTATTAGGGGCCGTATTATTACTAGCGGGAGGATTAGGTTGTTGACCAGCTTTCTCGGTCGGTTGGTTGTTCCCACGATTTCGGCCTCTGCCGAGATTTTGTTGGCCCTGGTTACGTTGGTTGTTCTGGTTTTGCTGTGGGTTTTGTTGAGCATAAACTTGCCCTTGGACAGTAGGTGGATTCTGAGGTTGCGCGTGGGCTGGAGCTGGCTGCGGTGGATGATATGTAGGTGGAGACTGTGCAGGTGCAGCAACCTGAGGGGGTTGTTAATAGTGTTGTGGAGCGGATTTTGGGTGTGCCACAGGGGTTGGTGCAGCCTGCTGGTGATAGTAGGGCTGAGGTGCGACAGGGGGGGCGTGATCAGGAGTCGCATTACCGAAACACTGTGGTGGACATGAGGGTCCGTGGGTATGGTGATGATGTGTCATGGGAGAATATGGGTTGTGTGCTCCAGACTGTGAGGTCGCCCGCGAAGGGTGAGGGCCAGGGGTAGGACGGACTATGGAAAATGGTTGAGGCTGCGAAGAGACACGGCCAATGATGCCGTCGGCAGCGTGGGATGCCCTCGGCGCATCGCGCTGGGAGGAATCGTCACGAGGGGTGTCAGGTATTATGGTATAAAGATAACCCGACTGGGCGTAAATGAGATCGAACTTTTGTGCTTTAAGGATAGCCTCTTCTTCAGACTGGGGTCTTTCGGATGCCACATCCTTAGCAATGATAGGAAGGAGGGATTTGAGGAACCAATCTAGGAAGATCCAGT
>LPNX010411005.1:28879-111832 GCA_001517045.1 Pseudotsuga menziesii
TCGGTACCATGAGGGGAACAGTAGAGGGGGCCCCCATGGAGGGCATTCCCAAAGTAGGTGTGGTAACGGGTGTCGTGGTGGATGTGCCACCAACGGTCCCTACCAAGATGGGATTCACGCCAGCCATGGGGCTAGTAGCAGCAGTGTAAAGGGGGTTCTTGGATTCTGGCTCAGAATCGGAGGTAAAATAAGGGGTTTCAGTATCTGGTGACGGAGCTCTATGCCGCTGACGAGTGGAGTCAAGTGACAAGGCTCGAGATCTATGATGAGCGGTATCAAGTGATGATGACCTGTGTCGATGACGGGTGGTGTCAAGTGAACCGTGCTGTGGAGGCTCGCCTCTGAGGTGCCGAGAATGTCTCGGAGACTCAATGGTGACAAATGGAGTCAAATCTCTGCGAGTTGAGGTAACTACAAATCAGCTCAAAAACTCTAATGCAACCGAGTGTGCAGAAGGAGAGCTCAAAAATAGGGCACTCAGGCCAACAACCAACTCAAAACATCCACTGTAACTACGTGCTACAATAGGCGGAGTGTCAACAGAAATGGTCAGAATACCAAAAAACAGCAGGTTTCCTATAAAAATAAAAACCGGTGGACTCACTAGACCAAAAGGAGGTAAGGGAGCATGCAAACACCTAACTAAAAGTATTATGACTTAACTAGACATATCCTCTGCAAGGTGATGAAATCCAAGTCAGACAATATGAATAGGGAAGCCAAGTGGCTAAGGTATCCCCCTACTGGGAGGGACACCGGGTAGTCAAATCCTAGAAGAATGGCAACTAAGATACCCCATTCATGACACGTCCAGAAAGGTAAATCTGCCGCTTGGTCCTTTAACCGCAATACCCCTATACAGGGATATCCCGATAACTGTGAAAGGTAGCCCTTCAGTTACTGAATGGAGTTCGGTATTCCACTCAGACCTCCGGAACCAATCTCACGACTTCAATCCTCCTAAGGGAAAGGCCCTCTGATAAACCGATTATGACCGTGTCAAAAAATACTAGGGGATTTTGGTTCCCTAATGGACAACAACTATGTCTCAAGTGTAAGTAACCGAGGGGTGTTTTTGGAAGCCTATCCCCCCGATCCTACCTAACTACAAAAATTCGTTTGTGTTCCCCAAGTGGGGTTAGAATGTTGGTTGAGTTAAGTAGTTTTTAAGTCTCACTTGAATTAGGTGACAGATTGTGTGCTTGTGAGGTTATGAACCCAGAAGAGAAGTGCCAGGGAAACTTCCTAAATATCAATAATACTGAAAGAAAAAATTTTATCATGCAAAATTATCTGAATAAACAATGCTGAAATTTGTAAAAAAATTGTAAAGGGGGACGAAAGTGCAGGTAGAACAGATGGCTATGCAGGTGCAGAAGATATGGCAGCAAGGGGGCTGGGTTCAAAAGCAGGAACAAGTGCAAAAGTCAGATCGGATCGGCGGTCAGGCCGCGGGTTTGGATGAAACAGGAACACTCAGGTCGCGGGTTTCTGGAGAAAAGACGCGTGCAGACCGCGGGTTTGGAAGAAACAGGCGCGCTCAGGTCGCGGGTTTCTAGAGAAAAGACACGGGCGGACCGCGGGTTTGGATGAAACAGGTGCGCTTAGGTCGCAGGTTTCTGGAGAACAGACGCGGGCGGACCGCGGGTTTCTGGAGAAAAGACGCGGGCGGACCACGGGTTTGGAAAAAACAGGCGGGCTCAGGTCGTGGGTTAAAACTAGAAAGGCGCGGTCGGGTCGCAGCTACGGGCTAAAAAGACGCGGTCGGAACGCGACTGTGCAATAAAAAACGGCGGTTTACGGCGGCCGAAAACGACAGCCGAAAGGACAAAACGAAAAATAAAATAAATTAAAAAACCAGCAGAGTCGCCAAAACTGTTGCTAGGGTTTTACCCCTAGCTTGTGCGAATGAGCACCTACTAAGGACAATGGATTCCTTAGTAGCAGTTCAATGATATGTGAATTAAAATCTATAACTGAAATAAAAAACTAAATCTAAACATGTTCATGAAGCAAAAAAAATAAAAGGTAAAGAATTATTTTATTGATCTGACCTCCAATGTGGAGGTTGGTGAAGCCCTTTGCAATGATCCGAGTCGGTGGCTCCGAGATTCAAGCTGCTTCTTCTCTTTCTCCAATGGTGGAAATGGGCCAAAAGGGGCTCTCAATGGTGAAAGTAGCTCAATGGTGAGCTAGGGTTTCACGAGCAATTTGGGCAGAGGCAGGATACTTGTGATTGTGGATTTTGAATAAGGGGTCTCCATCACTTATTTATAGTGGTGGAGTGCTGGTTTTAGGGTTAGGGTTTCAGCTGTTTAGGGTTTTTTCCTCTTTTTCCTCATTATTTTATATTTTTTCTTCCTTTTTGGAGATTTTTGCCTTTTTGGAGGAATTTTGGATATTTTTTGGAGGAAAAGAGGGTTTTATGGCCTTTTGGAGGCATTTTAAGCCTTTTGGAGGCTTTTTCGATGGTTTTATGGGTTTTTGATGGAAATATGGTAGGAAAATGGACAAATGAGCCATGTAATGGGGTAGATGAGGCAGTGAACCCTTTTTGGGTGTTAACAGCACCAAAGGTGGAAAGTGGTGACATGCTCATGAGGATCTTCACTAGCCTTACCTTTGAACTTGGGAATGTCCAAAGGAAGCTTGGTAGGGACTGTCGACCATGCCAGGTCATGAGACACAGGATCGTTCATCAATCTCGATAAGTTAGGTAAGTTCAATGTCACAATGAAAGGGAGCCTATTTTGAGCCGGTTGATTCCATGCTCCCTAATAGTTTTGATTCATGTAAGGTTGATTGCTATAAATACCATGGCCTTGGCCATAATAACCTCCTCCCATTTGACCCATGTAGGGTTGCATGGAAGCATTGTGATGTGGGGTACCTTGATTATGAGGTGCTACAAATCCATAATTAGAAGAGTAAGTGGGTTGTTGATACTCGTATCGATAGGGTTGGTAGTTTTGTCCATATTGCGGTCCATAAGAATGTCCATGAGAAGCTCCATAAGGTGTTCCATGGGATGTGTACCATGAGAAGGTCCATACCATGAGAAGGTCCATAGGTTGGTATATGGGGAGCTCCATGAGGTGTAACATGAGACAATCCAAAAATAGAAACAGGTACATGAACTATTGACACAACAAGAGGTACTCGACTCTAAGATACAACTATGTTAGCAGTCGCAGAACGAACATGGCTAGTAGCAATATTCTGGTATGAAGGCCCACATGAATTATGGGGAGGATGAGCCATTAAAAACGCATTCGAAGGAACGGGGTTCGAGGAAGATGTAAGTTTTAAACCTGTGCAAAGAAGCAAAGAATATAGATTATTTTAAGAAAAATAGAGATCACAACACATCATTCACACATAAACACAGAGATTTACCCTGGAAACCATTAATCGGGAAAACTAGAAAACCTTGGAGCCACACCTCCTATTTTCTCTTCATTCCATTATGAAATCCTCACAATACAAAATATAGGTATTATGCAACATCCAAATACCCTAATCCGTTAACCCGGATTAGAAAAAGCCTCCAACCCCTTAACTGGGATTAAGTTACATATTTTTAGACAAATTCTAAAAATAGCCACAAACAACTATAAATAGCCATAAAATCTATAAATAGATAAAAACATTTATAGCATCACTAACATGTGTTGATGTAATTGTAACTTGGAATGTATTCACTTGTATTTCTTATCTATTGTAACCCAATGTTCATTTCGGTATGTATTATAATGTATTTGAGTCATGTCATACCCCGATGTTTATTCCGGGAAGTTTCTATAATTAGAAAGTCATGTCAAGTCATTGTGGGTAACCCTCCTATTGGTCAAGGGTTAAAGTCCCCACAGTTGTTGGGCCATTGGGTTATTAGACTATCCTAGTGAAGTCGACCCTAGGTGAGTCATTGTAATTCGGGGCAATAGTCCCCACCATTTTGTTACCCTCCTATTGGTCATAGGAGGCAAATTCCCCACAGGTGGTGGGGCACTAGGGTTATTAGACACTCCTAGAGATGTCGGCTCTAGTAAGTAATTGTTAAGTGAGGCCGACATGTTGGAGTGCACTTCAATTGAACGAAAGAATATAAATAGAGAGTGAGCCTCTCTATTTATCTCACTTGCAACACTCACACTCACTCATTGGGGCACATGAGTGAGAGAGGAGAAGCTCTCTCAGTGTGAGAGAGAGAGACTGCTGCTATCGGGAGATCATCTTACTATTTTTTGGTTTTACCTTTGGTGCCGATTCTATCTCTGAGGAAGTTCCGGGGTTTTCTCCTTTATGGTTTCCCCGAGGAAAATTATTTGTGTCTCTTGTCTCTTGTGCTGTGCTTGTTATTCTCTTAGTTAAAAGATCCTAAGATCATAATGCTAGCTTGAATGATGAAAAACTAACAACATGCGCACCTCCCCTCCATACGCACATGCAAAGAATATAACAATATATACCCAAAATTCTCCCACTTGTTGTTTCCTTTGCATAGAAATGAGTCATTTACTCATAAAGTAACAGGTTCAGGGCATCAATGCCCATAGATTCTCTACACCAAGAGAACTTCTCTGTACTAACAGACTTTGTTAATGAGTCTGCAACATTTTTCACGGTGTCAACCTTCTCTAGCACCACCTTCTTGTCTTCAACCATATCTCTCACAAAGTGATATTGCACATCAATATGCTTTGTCTTAGCATGATAAGTAGGGTTCTTTTCCAAGAATATTTCACTTTGGCTATCACAATCTAACCTTACACCTTCCTATACAAACCCAATACCTGAACACAATCTTTACAGCCACACAACTTCTTTGCTTGCATGAGTGGCTATCATGTATTCAGCTTCTGTAGTTGAGAGTGAAACTACAGCTTGTCTCTTGCTCATCCAACTAATAGCTCCTCCAAATAGGTTAAACACATACCCACTTGTAAATATTCTATGATTAAGGTCTCCATCCCAGTTTGCATCAACAAATCCATGTACATTTATTACTCTGTCCGGTCTAGGTCTTCCTTGGTAGCAGATTGCATAATCTATGGTGCCACACAAATATCTGAAGACCCTCTTTACAGTTGTCCAATGCTCCTTTCCTGGTTTTGACATATATCTGCTCAAAACTCCCACTGCATGAGCAATGTCTAGTCATGTACAAACCATTGCATACATCAAAATACCAACTGCACTGGCATATGGAACCCATGACATGTCTTCTTCTTCTTCCCGTGTCTTGGGACACTGCTCTACAAATAACTTTACACCTACAGGAATAGGAACCTTGATCGGATTACTTTCCCACATGTTAAATCTCTATAGTACCGTCTCAACATATTTTCTTTGATTTAAACTGATCATTTTGTTTGCACGATCTTTTCTTATCTCCATTCCCAGAATGAAGTTTGCAGCACCGAGATATTTCATATCAAACTTGGAGGACAGTTGAGACTTCACCTCCTTTATAACATCTTTGTTGTTTCCAATCAACAACATGTCATCAACATACAGAACTATGTTAATGAAGTGATCACCAACCTATTTGGAATATACATAGTGATCAGCTTTGCTTTTCACAAACCCCAATCCAAGTATGTATGTGTCAAACTTTTGGTACCACATCCTTGGAGATTGATTTAGACCATAAAGGGACTTCTTTAGTTTACATACCAACTCTTTCTTTCCCTTTACTATGAACCCTTCTGGTTGTTTCATGTATATTTCTTCTTCTAGATCCCCATGTAAGAATGTTGTCTTCACATCCATCTTCTCTACTTCAAGATCAAAAGCATCAGAAATAGAAAGGAGAAATATAATAGAAGTTAATTTTGCAACTGGAGGAAATATTTCACCAAAATCAATCCCATCTACCTAAGAATATCCCTTTGCTACCAAGTGGGATTTATACTTATCCATTTTACCTTATGCATTCAACTTCTTTTTAAATAACCATTTGCTCCCAACAACTTTTCTCCCAGCTGGTAACTGGACTAGATTCCAAGCTTGATTTTTGTCTAAGGAATCCATTTCTTCATCCATGGACTTTTTCCAGACATCACTATCCTCTGAATTAACAGCTTCCTTCACATATCTAGGATCATCATCAGTAATAGACATAGAAAAATGAGAGTGAAAATCAGGAGGGGAATACCTATCTGGTTGTCTTATTTCTTGAGATGATCTCCTCAAAACTGGAGTATGAGATTCTTCTTCTTCTGATTATGCTTCTTCTATTGAGTCAGATTCTTCACCTTCTAACTTAAACTCTATTTTCTCTGGTTCCTTTTCCATTGGATTCACTTCCTGTATGGGGACTTCTTTGACCTCTCAAAACACAACATCTCGACTGTAAACAGTATTCTTAGTTATAGGATTCCAAAGCTGATACCCTTTCATACCATCTGTATAGCCAATAAAGATACACTTCTCAGCTTTGTTATCCAACTTGCTCCTTTTCTCCTTTGGAACAAGTACATAAGCATCACAACCAAAAAAATTTAGATGCTTAATAGAGGGTTTCTTACCAGTCCATACCTCTTGTGGAGTTTTATCAATCAATGCTGATGTGGGTGATCGGTTTACCAAGTAACATGCTGTCTCCACTGCTTCTGCCCAGAATTCTTGTCATATCTCAGCATTACTTATCATGCTCCTTTCCTTTTCCATCAACATTATGTTCATCCTCTCAGCAAATCCATTATGTTGAGGTGTGTATGGAGTATTCTTTTTCCTAGCTATACCGTACTTCTTACAAAAGTCCTCGAATTCATTCCCACGGAACTCTCTACCATTATCTGTCCTCAACACCTTTATTTTCTTTTCTAACTGATTTTCTACGAGAACCTTAAATTCTTTAAACTTGGAAAATACTTCAGATTTCTTTCGAAGGAAATAAATCCATATGTTCCTTGAGATCATCTATAAATGAAACATAATACATAGATTTTCCTAATGATGGAACATAAACAGGTCCAAACACATCACTATGTATTAATTCTAGAATTCCCTTTGCTCTTGTAGCACCAAATTCAAATCTTACTTGATTTTTCTTTCTATATATGAAATGTTCACATAAATCAAAATCCAGAGTGAAATCAGTCATACCTTCAACCATACCTTTACCTTTTGATGCTCAAAGTCCCTTTTCTTCGATATGCCCCAATATTTGATGCCATGGCATTGTCTTTCCTCCTGATGCAGTCAGGTTTTTGTCATCTTTACCTCCTTCCTCTAGCACAACAGAATTGTTACATTCATCAATAATGGTTTTTCCCAATAATTTGTACAGAGTTCCATACCGAACTCCCCTCATCAATACCATTAATCCTCGAACCATTTTGCAACCACCATCTCCACACACAGTCTTTACACCTGCAAAATCCATCTTTCCGACATATATCAAGTTTCTTGCTAGATTTGGAATGTGTAGCACTCCAAGCAGAGTTCTAATCCTTCCATCCTTTAGTTTTATCTTGACTCTACCATGTCCAGTGATACGGGCTGGTGAATCATATCCCAAGTACACATCTCCTCCATTGTAATTTTCATATTCACACAACCATTCCCTATGAGGGGTCATATGACATGATGCACCTGAGTCAATTAGCCATGTATTACATTCTAAAGGATTACCCATGGAATCTAGGTACACAGCCCCTCCTTCTTCTGAGGAGTTCTTTGCCTTTGTGGAAGTGGTATCCTCATATCCCTTTGCTTTCTCAAAATTCTTAGATCTGCAATCCTTTTTATAGTGCCCAGCTTTACCGCATTTCCAACACTTCCTTATTCCTTTTCCTGGGGATTTAGATCTACCCTTAGATTTAGATCTCACCCCAAATCCTTTATTTTTGCTTCTCTCCTGGGGGTGACCTCTCACAGACAATGCATCCATGCTATGATTATCCATGGTTTTCTGCCTCATCTCTTCTGATAGTAGGGATGATACAATTTCATCAAATTTTAAGGTCGCCTAGCTAGAACCACCTATTGCAACAATTAGGTTGTCCCGGGAATCCAGCAGAGAACACAATAACGTAATACATTTATCTTATTCATCCATTTTAATACCAACAGAGGTTATTTGACTTACCAGAGTATTGTAGACATTCATTGTCATTCTCGTCCATTCTGAGGTGAAACAACTTCTTTTGCAGAAACAACTTGTTCACAAGGGATTTTGATTGATAAAAACTCCCTAGTTTTTCCCATAGCTTTAGTGCACTATCTTCACTAGATACATTCAAAAACACAAAGTCTGATAAGCACAATCATATTGTACTTCTTGCCCTTCTTTCTAATTTATCCCAATCATCTTGTTACGTTGCAATGGGTTTCGTACTCGGATCCACAGCAATACACTGTTCCTAATCTACTAAAAGATCCTCCATTTTGAGCTTCCATAGCTCAAAATTCTAGCCGTTAAATTTCTCAATCTCTATCCTTGAAGTGCTCGCCATTCTCTTTCAATGCACAAATCAACACTGCAAATCTCCCACTGAACCCAGGTTTATCACAGACTCGATATCTATCAACCGCGTCAAACCCTTAGCAGCAAAGGTGTCCCCCTGATGCCAAAATCGATCTCTGATACCACATGTAATTTTTAAACATGTGCAAAGAAGCAAAGCATACAGATTATTTTAAGCAAAATAGAGATCACAACACATCATTCACACATAAACACAGATATTTACCCTAGAAACCCTTAATCGGGAAAACTAGAAAACCTTGGAGCCACACCTCCTATTTTCTCTTAATTCCATTATGAAATCCTCACAATACAAAATATAGGTATTCCACAACATCCAAATACCCTAATCTGTTAACCCAGATTAGAAAAATCCTCCAATCCCTTAACCGGGATTAAGTTACATATTTTTTAGAAAAATTCTAAAAATAGCCACAAACAGCTATAAATAGCCATAAAATCTACAAATAGCCATAAAATATATAAATAGCCAAAAACATTTATAGCATCGCTAACATGCGCACCTCCCCTCCATACACACATGCAAAGAATATAACATATACCCAATAGACGAAGGGACATGTGAAGGAATGTAAGTGGTGTTCCCAATGTTCACTCATCTCGGTCCTGGTATTTGAATAGGATTACTAACACTAGGCCTAGTAGGAGCATGTGAAGATGCCTCCACCACCAAGATGGAAGGTGCAATGTGACTAGTGCCCCCAAACCTCTCCACATGGAAAAGAGTGGGAGTTCCTCCAGGCATAGTGCCAGGTCAATTTCTGACTCGACATGATATGCCGGATCGAGCTCAGGAATATCAGGTATGTCATATCTAACTTTACTAGTGCTTGTGGGTTCATAGTGAGTCTCGTCACCTGGAAACCAATACCGGCGACCTGCAAATGAGGGATCATAACCAGATCATGAAGGTTGTTCATGTAAAGGATCATATGTGCTAGTAAGATCTTCCTCCCCAACCTCGCGAGGTGGAGAAGACATCTCTGGAATCTCATCCTCATGATCTCCCATGGTGTGTGAATCAAAGTGAGAAGTAGTCCGCCCGGACTGTCTGGTTCTCTCTCCCAAAGGAGGAGGAGACGTGGAAGGTGGAAGTCCTACTAACCGACAAGAATGGAGGGGTACCACGCCCGAATCCACAATGACTCAAAAAATAAAAAGACTCAATCTAATCACGCAAACACTAGGAAAACTAGCATGCACAAAGCATACACCTAAAAATATAAATCTAAATCACAAGCAAACCAAGGGTAGGATATGTGAGCTCCCCAAGTAAGCAGGTATGTCTTGCCTAGGAGAGGCTTAAGACTCCCATACACAACAAGCAGAGGTTCGTAACCAATTATAGTGGCCCTCAGCTTCAACACATATAGAAACTGTGTTGTCCGACCCCTACCTGGCCAGGACACCTGCAAAATAACCTCTGCAAATACCCCCTCGATAACCTAGGTAAGGAAACTAAGGTCACCTCAATATAATCAATGCTCTGGTGGAAAGTCCCAGGTGGGAGTGACCGTATGGGCAAGGTAACAAAGCCCGAAGCCTGAAAGCACAACTAGTACCCCAAGGGTGCACTAGCCAATACCTCAAAGGCCCCCAGACACGAATACAATCCTGGAAATATCTCCGGTTCTAATCAATCGCAATCAAGAGTCATTCCAATCATAATTGCTCACACTGCCTTGTGCTTAAATCCCTTGTAAGAGGAGGATGCTGAGAAACACTAATTATATAAAGGATTTCACACTCACTTGGACATACACCTAATTGTTTTGTTTAGTGGTCTTGGAGAATTAACTCATAGTGAACTATTCCAAGACCCTAAAACCTAGTCTTGTTGGTGCACCCTAGCAAAGAAAAGAGTATAATTCATTTTATTATGTGTTGATTTTAATTGGCTTTATTACTCAAAGGGTAAATGGTCGTGCAACTAATGATGTTATGACACAACAAGAAGTAAAATGCACACCTAACAATCAGTGCAAATGCACTGTGTCGAATGAAAAATAGGGTATGCTACTACATGAAGTGCAAAATTTTTCCTTCAAATGTATATGCAATCATTCCTATATGAAAAGCTGACTAATACTCACCAAGCAAACCTAATGAAAGTACCATGCTAATGCAAAAATGCAAAGAATGCATAACTATGCAAAAAGCAAAATGTTTTTGTATTTTTGAATTAAATGAGATAATAAAAAATATATATATGACTCTACAACCCTCAGACTCTGCAACCACTCACAGAAAATAGCCAAGCAAATTACTAAGGAAAAAGAGACCTAATGCACTAATCTCAAAACAAAAAATAGAAAATGAAATGACAAGAACATTTTCAAAAATCAAATAAAAAAGAGTCTCTAGTCAGAAGCAGAAGGGAGATACATACTCCAGAAGCATCAAAGAAGGCTCAGCAATCATCCAAACTCACCCAACAACACTTAATCTTCCCAAAAAAGCAAAAAATCAAGGCATACATGATTTTTCTCAGTAAACCTGCGTACATACACAACTATTCCAAGAAAACCCATGTGTACACGCGATTGTGAAAGAAAAACCCGTGTATAGGAAGTAAAAGATAGAAAAATAACGTAAATGGACAAACTGAGACAAAATTTACTTCTACAGGACACTACTGGGCAATTATGCCCCCAGACCCGACACAAAAATAGAGAAATCAGAGCAATAGAAGCACATTGAATGCCGAAAACCCCCAAAGAAAAAGAACTAGGAACCTCCCTAGTGGAGTCGCCAATTTTCTTACGGAGAAAACTTCCTATGGCTTGGGTTGTACCACAACAGACAAAGAAACCGTAGAAAGAAATCCCTTCCCAATATGCAAGAGAAATATAACATCTAATACTAAAGGATCTCGAAACATACCTTATTCCGGACGGTTGAAGTAGATCCCCATTGAGCTTTTTCCATTCCCGCTTGCTTTAGCAATTTACTCTCAACAACAGTAAACAAGGAAAGCATGCTATATAATATAGTGTACTCTAACATATATAATCAATGATACATAAGTAATTAAACGCATCCATGGATTCAATATTCATTTAAAGGCACATCATTGGACAGGAAAAGATATTTCTATTAATAAAATCAGATATTACATAAGTGACAACCTCAGTCGGCATGTCTGCGAACCAGAGAAACTGAGTCATCCACCTGGGCCTCCACCACCTCAATCCTCCATCTCTCGATAGCAAGATCATGAGAAAATGAAAGCTTGGGAAGAACACAAAGTGCTCCAAGGGACAAATGGATGTAGACTCAAGTATAAGCAAGCTACGACAACAATGGACTATAGTTTTCTTGCTCTTCAATTTCTCTTTCTTCAATGTATCCAAGGGGTTCCTTATATAGTGCTTCAATGGGGTAATGGAAGGTCAAATCCGAGTGATCTCAGGGAATATGGAAGGCCAAGAGACAAGCGACTCAGATCCACATCAAGGAAAATTCCAAAAATATTTGGACTTATGCACACATCCCGATGTACATGGGTTTGAGGGTAATATCTACATATATACATGAGAAAGGGATTAAAAGTCATATACAGCAAATAATAGGTGTTTTTAGGGATGATCTTGGAAACATCAAAGGTACAAAAATATTCCATGGGGTCCAAAGAGTCTACAGACGGACAGGGAAGGCCATAAAAGTGTGATCAATCATGTGTGGTAAAATCAGCTGTAACATAATGCTAGATCATCATCTGCATTATCAACATAGAGATCTTGAAACATCAACATCATCATCAGTATAAGGATACTGAAACAAATTCATCAACAATCATCAATGTAATAACATTGGTACTAACTCAATCAATCAACCTAACAATCATCATACATATTAACAATCGCAACAATACTGAAACAAACATCTCAGTAATCATCAGTGCAATAAGACTGAACCAATCATCTCAACAAGCATCTCAACAATCATCAATATAAAAATAATGCAACAATCTTCTCAACAAACATCTCCGCAATCATCAGTATAACGATACTATAACAATTGTCTCAACAATCATCAAAACATCTCAACAAACATCATCAACAATCATCAGTATAATAGTACTGAAGCAATCATCGCAACAATCAACAATATAACAATATCAAGGATATATCTTGCCCTTCAATGTCTCAGAGCAGCATCACGATGAGTTCTCTCGTAGATCCATCCAGGAAGTTTGTCTAACTTACTAAGTCTTTCGAGCCAAACAAGCTGAGTTAAACAGATGGATCTCCCTGGGGACCAAACAAGCCTTGTTTGGATTACTAACCCTTTCGATCCAAATAATCCTAGCTGGACATACTAATCCCCCTAGGATCAACAGGCCTTGTCTAAATTACTAACCCTTTCGGGACAAACAATCCTAGCCATACTTACCCTCCTCTAGACTGAGCTACTCACCAATTTATCCATCATCCATCTGCTGTCACTCCTTGTTACAAGAGAGGTACTTTTTTACTACACTAAGCTTGTCTTGAAAGTATTCAAACTTTACATGAGCCAGAGGCTTAGTCAATACATCTGCCACTTGTTCCTCTGTAGGAACATACTTGAGCTTTACTGCTCCATTTTGAACCATATCCCAAATGAAATGATATCTGATTTCAATGTGCTTTGACTTATAATGAAACACAGGATTTTTCGTCATCTTAGTACAACTATGATTATTACAAAGGATATTAGTAGAATCTATCTCTGCATCAAATAGTCATGCTAACATCTTTCAAAGCCATACTGCTTCGCTACATGTTGAACATGCTGGAATGCATTCAACCTATGTCGTACTGAGTGTAATACTGGTCTTCTTTCTACTGAACCAAGAGATCATGCTTGATCCCAGAGTAAAATAACATCCTGAGGTGCTTTTTCTATCTTTGGCACTTCCTCCCCAATCTGAATCTGCATATCCATGTAATTTGATCTTGCCATTAAATGCATATCTAAGTCCATAGTCTAAAGTTCCCTTTAGATACCTCATCACATGTTTTTCCCCAATAAGCTGAATGTGTTTAGGATTCACCACATACTGACTTAAGGCGTTTACTGCAAAACATATATCTGGTCTTGTATTGGTTAAGTACATCAGAGAACCAATAATCTCTCTATATAAGGTGGCATCAACTACTTCCTAAGTATTCTAATTTAATAGCTTCAAACTTGTTGTCATCAAAGTAGTCATAGCTTTAGAATCTAACATTCCAAATATTTTTAAGATTTCTATATTATATTTTCCTTTGTTTAGGAAAATCTCATCTGGATATTTCCATACTTCAAGACCTAGAAAGTAATGCATCATTCCAAGGTCTTTCATTTCAAACTCTGCAACAAGATTCTTCTTACATTTGATGATAGTCTTATCTTCTCCTTTCAAGAACATATCATCTACATATAGTAATAAAATCATAATCCCATCATCCTCAATATCATAGTAGAGGTTGGAGTATTCTTTACTTTTAGTAAAGCCTAACCTCATTGGAAATCCATCGATCCTACCATACCATGCTCTGGGTGCTTGCTTTATCCCATACAACGCCTTCTTTAGTCTACATACATGAGTTTTCTTATCATTAATCTGGAACCCTTGTGGTTGTTCAATATATACCTCTTCTTAAATCAAGCCATTTATAAATGTTGTCTTCGCATCCTTTTGATGTAGCTTCCACTTCATATTGGATTCCAAGGCAAGGGTGGTTCTAATTGAGATGTATCTATCTACTGGTGCAAATATCTCCTCATAATCGATTTCCTCTTTCTGAGAGAATCCTCGAGCTACAAATATTGCGTTGTACTTTTCTATATGTTGATCCCAGTTTTGTTATCATTTTTCAGCTATTAATTTACATGTTTGACATATGTTTTGTCACCTTTTGGCATGTTTTATGTCATGCAGATTGCTATTCAACCCCAGGTACAGCTATATTTCGGTTTTATGCAAGTTCTGGTTCATTCTCGTTATTTCATGACTTTATTAGTTAATTTAATGATATTTGATGTATGTTTGATTCTTAATTTGATTGCAGACCATAGTCTTCAAATGAGCCAATGAACAGACAAAACATCCACCCTAGATATGCGTAGAGCATATCTAGCTCACCGTTCAGTACGCCGAGCTAACCGTGCACTGTTGATAGTAGATTCTCGGCCATTAAAGCATGGAAACTTCTTGTTGTCCATGTGTATGGGTGATAGTGAGATCTTCATTCTAGAAGACTCACTAGCATCCTCCTCTGCTCGACACTGTAACATCAATCCATGCAAGAAGGATCCTCACGCCACATCACGCACCATGAAGAACTAATGCACGATGAAGAAGGAGAACTAATGTGTGATAAAGGAGGAAGAAGCGTTGTGTACTAGCTCTTGATCAGTTAGTTGTCATAAAGGTTGACTAAATTTAGAGAGCGGTCAAGCACTAAAGGGTCAACCTGCTCACCTCTGTAAACATTATATATATCAGCCTCCACGCGAGTGCTTAATTAATCAGTTTATGCATGTAATCAATCGTTGTTGAAAAACTCGGTAATATTGTTTCTCACTTTAATAAAAGTTATGCTCATGTTGTTTATGATCCTATTTGTGTAAAGTGTTTAGCGATCCATCTCTCCGATTGTTGGGAGGGCCCCTCATCAACCAGAGGTTTCATTCTTATGTGTATTTTCCTGTATTTCTTTCTTTGCATTAGCTTAATTTCATTTATAATTTGTTATGCAATTTGGTTTTCTACAATTACTTGTTTTCAGTAGCATAGATTACTTTATAATGGTGTGTTGTTAAAGTAGTTTCACGTCCAGAGATAATTAACTGGTTGCATGCATAGCTTTTCTTTCACTTTGTTTTCCATCTTTCCTTTCATCTTTATGTTTAGTTTCATTGTTATAGTCAAATAGAATTTAGTTAGTTTAATTCTGTAGGTTTAGTTTGGTTATAGTTAGGTTATGATTCTGTCATTTTTTTTATCTAAGTTTTAGATTTAGTTCAATTACATTTCAGTTTTTTTTATGATAGGAAGCAATTTTTTATCTTTTGATCTTTTCTTTGTTAAAATATTTCTACGATGCCCTAGGAACCCCTCTACCTTCTCATATACTTTGTGTCAACTCGAATTTTACCAACCTCGGTCGATAATTAAATATTAGGTGGATTATTTAAGTCATTATAACACCCAATATTTTTGGCATCGTTGTCGGGGGGTTGTTTAGTAAGGTAGATTAAGTAGAATTCCCTTATGAAGTTTAGTAATAGGTTGGTGGCGGGGGAGCAGTAAGACGAGAGGTAAGAACCTACGCATCTGTTATAAAAGGTGCCCCCAAATCCAGTAGTAGTGGTATTAGTAGCATAGGTTTCCCTTTTAGTTTGGTTTTTCATGAACAGACCTAGAGATTCTAAGGGTAGATACGTTAGAGCTAATTCTCAAAACCTTATTAAAATCCCTACTAACCTTTACGGGGGATGAAATAACCCAACCACTATCTCAACAGAAAGGTATTGGAAAAACCACATAGGAAGTAGTTCTTCTTGGAGACCTAAATATTTTATAGGAGTAACCATCAACGGGGATGAAATCCTGGCGGGAAGTCCTAAGGATCCCATTGCTAAATAAATTCAAGAGGATCAACCTTCATAAACCCTCAACCCTCCACTAGTGTAGAAACCTAACAATACAACTTTCTCCTTAGTAGGGGATCCTAACTTTGTTGATTTCATTGATCCTTCCCAGGTACAAGCCCTCTTTGGTGGCTCAACAAATCCAATTATTTCACAGATAAAAACCTCCACAGTAGCACCTACCTTCATATAGAATCTAATAAAAACATAGTTGATCGTAGGAAGATCTCCCCCAAAACAGAACGTTGGGACGACCCATTATCACCTTGAAAGGAGCCTCCTATGTTCACACTCTTTAGTAATCAATCCTATATAGAGCGACAGGGAGAGAATGAAGATAATGATGAGGTTAGAAATGATGAAGGAGAAGGAGAAAACTGAACTGAGACTACCTTTGGGTTCCCTATTTTAGACACTGCACAAGATATAAATATGAAGAACATCCCTCCTTCCTCCTTACCTACTTTCTATGGGAAAAATAATGAAGATTCAGACACATTTTGTTCGATTTTGACATCCTCTGTAGAAGTTATAACTAGCTACAAGATTCCCATAAATTAAAACTTTTTTCGGCTACACTAAAATACTCTGCCTTAATATGGTTCAAGGGATTAGGAGAATCTAGTATCAGGAATTGGGAAGATATGAAAACTACATTCTTGTTGAAATACCAAGAATATTGCAAACCAAGAGACTCTTGAAACGACATCTTTAAGAAACAACAACTCGAAGACGAGATCTTGGAAGACTATCTCAAAAGATTTATCTATATATTACATAAATATAAACATAGCGACCTTCGAGAAGATGCAGTATGGACACTCTTCCTTAAAGGAATCTCAGAAGACTTGGTAGAAAGCCTTACTTTCATGGCATCCGAAGATATCTCTCATAAACATTTTGCATAAATTGGGGATATATGTAGAAATTACTCTAGGAGTAGGGGGAAAGTCGAGAGAACTCTTCGGGAACCTTATAATAGAAACCTAAAAGGAAATAATCCCAATTCAGGAGGATTTACAAGGATGGAACTAGGAAACCTATTAGAAAATTTTAAAACTGATATTTTAGGAGCAATGGTTTCCCAACTAGATGTGTTACAAGCTAAGCAAAGGAAAGATGAGGAACGAGTAGTGATGAGTATTTTCTATCCAAGATGCAGGACTAAACATCCCCAATGGTAATTCCCATTAAATAACATCTCCATATGTCACATTTGTACGGAAGAGCATCCAACAGACGATTTCCCATCATTACCAGGGTTACAAGCCATATAAAAGAGTGGGGATGTTGGTGAAACATCCAAGAGGCCTCCTTGGAAACTAAGGGACCCTCCACCATATTAGAATTTGTCACCATAGCCTCCACCTTATTACCAAACTTACCAACCGCCTCAACATTGGAACACTACAAGTTGGCAGCAGTGGCCACCCAAGTATACTCCTCCTCCTCATTTTACTCAGCAAAATTATTGGCCACAGGGGTGGAGGGGAAAATCATACCCCCAACCACCACTTGTCTCTACACCTAATCACCTGTATCCTCAGCACTCAGCCAATAGCCAGCAATTTTTACTAGGGTTTGTACCTCCAGTTCCCCTTATTACACAACAACCTCGTCACTTTCAGAATACAAACCCTCCATGACCTACATTGTTACCTGCACAATCAATACCTAATCCAAATAATAGGCCAACTCAAGCTCTTAATAGCATTAAGTTGTAAACTCTTCCATCCTACATTATTTCAACTGTACATGTGCATGAGATACAATTACAATTAGGAAGAGTTGTAAATGACAAACCCAAATCATCAGTCATCATTCATAAAGAGAATGACGAAGAAGATTCAAATGAAGTCATGAATGATGCTATTCTATAGGATGTGGATATTCCAAAGATCCCAGTGCATACCATCCTCAGCAAGAACCCATTCAGGAACAAAGGATTCGTCCATTTCCAGAACGACTAGCAATAGAAAAACCTGTAGTTCGTCCCGAGTATGACATTATGAATGAGTTAAAGAATATCTGTGTCAAAATTCCTCTAATATAGGCTATTAAGGATATACCAATTTACAACAAGGTAATAAAGGAACTATGCATTAAGCACCCAGGAAAGAAGCAAAAATACCCCCTCACAATTCATGTCATAAGAGAGAT
Source organism: Pseudotsuga menziesii (assembly GCA_001517045.1). Lineage (NCBI taxonomy): Eukaryota > Viridiplantae > Streptophyta > Pinopsida > Pinales > Pinaceae > Pseudotsuga > Pseudotsuga menziesii. The sequence goes on from LPNX010411005.1 coordinate 47,157, forward strand.
GTCTGAATGTATGATAGACCAATCTCGTATTACAAATTATACAAATCTGAGGGCCCCAATAGTAACTGTGATTATAAATAATACTACCATAGAAAATACACTTATTTATTTAGGATCTTCCATTAATATTATGACCACCAAGTTTTAGAAGTTTTACAGTTAGTACAGTTTCTTCGACCAACCCCTTCAATCCTAGAACTAGCAGACCATACCACAGTCAAACCTGCTGGAGTCCTGGATGACATTATTGTATTAGTAGCTTCATGGGAATAACCTATCAACTATATGGTTGTAGAATCAAAGGATCCTTCTAAAGGACATCTTATTATCTTAGGGAGACCATGGTTAGCTACTGCTAATGCCTTTATATGATGAAGGGCTGGGGAAATGACTATTTCAAATGGGTTGTCTACACAGAGGCTTATTTTATATCCCCCAGCACAAACTGTAACTAAAACATTATGGTGGTTAGATTTCCCATTTGAGGATGAAAATATTGAAGATCTCTTCTTTTTTAGTGACTAATCCTGGGCACTTCAGGAGCAAACTACTAAGAATGTATTGAACCATTTTGTCTCTTCCACAACTTGTATAGATTTTCCGCAGTCTTTTGCCTAGCTTGATCAGATATTTGGAGATGAGTTTCAAGAAAATATGGCTCTCTCAACATTTGTAGAAACACCATGTGTCTTTGCAATTGAATAACACATAGGATCTTATACTCTACCTTGTGAAGTTATCTCTGGAAAAATTTTACACATAAATGCAGGGTTAACTGAAAGCCAACAAGAACAATTGCTTAAGATCCGTAAAAACCAATTTGGAGCATTTGCAAGGAAATACACTGACATGGAAGGTATACAACTTGACACCTGTATTCACCATATCTACATGGATCCAACCATTCCACCTGTGAGACAGCCTCAGAGGAGGATTAATCCTGCTCTAAAAGATATAGTAAAAGAGGAGTTACAAAAACTTCTCAATGCTGGTTTCATATATCCTATCTCCAACAGTAAATGGGTGTCCCCTCTAGTGGTAGTCCCAAAGAAAGTCACATGGATGTGGTGTATTTGTGTTGATTTCATAGAGTTAAATAAGGCCACTCTTAAAGACTATTTTCCTTTGCCCTTTATTGATCAAGTATTAGATACCCTGTCAGGCAAAAAATACTTTTCCTTTCTTGACGGGTATAATGGATATAATAAGATTTTAATAGCACCTGAGGATCAAGATAAGACCACTTTTACATGCCCTTGGGGAACATATGCCTATATATTTTTTCCATTTGGCTTATGTAATTCACCTACCACTTTTCAGCATGCAGTTTTAGGAAATTTTGTTGATCTTATACACGAATGTGTAGAGGTGTACATGGATGATTTTACAGCCTATGGTAATACCTTTCAAGAGGCCCTTGATAACCTTGAGAAAGTCCTAATTTGCTGTCAAGAAACAAACCTGGCCCTTAGTCATGAGAAATGTAAAATGTTATTAATAGAAGGTATAGTCTTGGGGCATCATGTTTCTTCCCAAGGAATCAAGGTGGATCATGTGAAAATTGAAGGAATCGTTGGCCTTCCTTCTCCAAAAATTCAAAAATAGGTAAGAAACTTTCTTGGCCATGCAAGCTATTATCGCCGCTTTATTGAGAATTTCACTAAAATAGCTACACCAATGTTTAAGTTGCTTACAATGCATGTAGAATTCCAATGGACTGAATCTTGTCAAAGTGATTTCAAAGTCTTAAAAGCTAAATTATCAGTGGCACCAATACTTAGGGGCCCATACTAGTCCCTTCCTTTCCATATATCCACTGATGCTTCTGATACGGCCATAGGAGGAGTCCTAGGCCAAAAAGAAGGCCAATCACCTTATGCCATTTACTTTATTAGCAAGAATTTGACCCCTGCCAAGCTTAATTATACCGTTATTGAAAACGAATTTTTGGCAGTGGTCTATTCTATTAATAAGTTTTGCCATTACATTATGGGATACAAAGTTTTTGTGCATACAGATCACTCTACAATCATATTTTTAATGAATAAACCAATTACCAATGGTAGGGTGACTCAGTGTCTTCTTTTATTACAAGAATTTAACATTACCATCATTGACTGACTTGGTAAAGAGAATTTAGTAGCAGATTTCCTTTCCCGTATTCAACATTAATACGGTAATCAACCCGTTGATGACACTTTTCCTGATGAACATCTATTTGTTGTATCTGTTCAAACCCCTTGGTTTGCAAATATTGACAATTATTTAGCAACTGGGAAATTACCAATTCACTTGTCCCCACTCGAGAAGTGACGCATTATAGTTTAGAGCTCTAACTATTCTTGGGTTGATAATGATCACTTTTGTACTGGCCCAGATCTTATTATTAGATGATGCATACGAGAATATGAAATGACAGATATCCTCCATGCATACCATGATGGACCATGTGGAGGACATTTTTCTGATAAGCAGACGGCATATGAAGTGTTGCACTTTGGTTATTACTGGTCGAGCATTTTTAAGGATGCTACCAAATATGTCAAAGGATGCGATAGTTTCCAAAGAATGGGTAGACCTACATCTTCTGATCAGATGCCCTTACAACCTCTAGTCATGATAGATCCTTTTGAGAAATTGGCTCTGGATTTTTTAGGGCCTATCTCTCCCATGTCTTGTAAAAAGAAGTATATCCTAGTTTGCACAGACTATGTTACTAAGTGGGTAGAAGCTAAAGCTTTGTTTAGGGCCATGGATAAATCGGTAGTAGAATTCATATATGAAGAAATATTCACTCGATTTGGTGTACCTAGAGAAATTGTCACAGATCAAGGCTCTCAATTCACTTCTAAGTTAGTGAAAGAACTCACCACAAAGTATGGCATTCAACATTTCAAATCCTGACCTTATCATCCCCAGGCTAATGGCCAGGGAGAATCATCCAATAAAGTATTAGAAACCATCTTAACCAAAACCATTCACTTACATCATAAGGATTGGGAAGATAGACTCCCAGAGGCCTTGTGGTCCTATAGGATAACATGGAGAAACACTACCAGACATACCGCCTATGAGTTGGTGTATGGAAAACAAGTTATTTTACCTATCAAATTTAAAGTTAAAACATTCCGTATGGCAACAAAATTAGGCATGAATTTGGATGAAGCACAGAAACAACGAGTGTTACAGATTAATGAGTTAGATGAAATTAGATAGGATGCACTCCAAAGAACATTGTTAATACAGAACCAACAGAATAAATGGCATGAGAAATTTATAAAGAAAAAACAATTTAATACTGGAGATTGGGAATTTCCGTTTGACTCAAGATACTGTTAGAATAATCAACCCATAGTTAGCTACCTTAGACATTAATTAATCCATTTTTTGTCTTATTTGCCTAGTTTCTATATTCCACCTTATGTAAGTTGTCCTCCACATATCCAAAGTGGTCAAACTTGCTAAAATTGAGTCATGGAGTGCTTGGGAAACCACTTGGAGTCAAATCTGATTTATTCCTAGCCTTCCTAGTGCATGTATGCTTTTTCTGCTTTATTGCCTACTTTTGTTGAGTTTTAAGGCAATTGGGAAAGTTTGACTAGGTGAAGTTAACTTGTTTTTTGTCCTCATCATCCTCCACTCTTTTCTCCAAAGAAAAGCATGTATGAGTTGTCCTTCCATCATCTATTAGCTTGCCTAATTGATTTTTCCAATTCGTGAGCTCCTAGATAGATTTGGAAACCGCTTTATGCACCTATGGGGGATTTGCTTAGATTTAGTAAGCCTGCTTTGACCAAATTCAAATGGAATCCTTATGCATTCAAATATCTCATGTAATTATTTATTTTGGAAGCCTATGACTTCACAGGGTTGGATATTGTACACCTATTCAGTACAGATTAGTATTCTGCTCCATATTCAGTCTCCTTTGTGTGTAATTTGCATGTGTAATTGGCAATTTTTGTGAGTGTAATTGTTCTAACACCTGGGTTCATTTTCCACATGGTATCAGAGCCTTTGTATATCAATTTCTCTCCTTCCAATTTGTTATTACAGGTTCGACATCATTGACTGGGAGCATTCTGTTGACTGAAGGGACAATTTCTGAGCTATGGATCAATATTAGAATATCATCTTGACTCCATTTGACTTATTTGAATGGAAAGCAGAGATGGAGATACTCTTGAGAGTGAAAGGCCTCTATAGAGTGACTATGGAAACAGAAGCAGATCCCAATGCAGCTGTAGAGAAAATTAAATGGCACAACAGGAGGGATGAGGCCTATGGTCTCCTGTGTCTGAGCATATCCAGAGACCTCCTTTTCCATCTTGATGGATTAACATCACCAAATAAAGTATGGGAGAAGCTTGTTGAGATTTTTGGTAAGACAAATGAGATGAGGGGACATCAAATTGAAAATGAATTGATCTCCCTAAGTCCCAATAACTTTGAATCCCTGCAACTCTATTTTTCCAAGTTCAAAGCCCTTGTTTTGTAGCTAAAACAGTGTGGGATCGAAAAGAAGGATGAGCAAATGGTTTTGGCCATACTCTCAAAGCTTGGCCCTAACTATTTAGTGTTTGTCTTGACCTTCTATGCCACAAAGTTGACAGCTTGAGCCTGGAAAATGCCTAGCCTTGCAGATTTCATGGAATCTCTCACACAAAAACAAGATAAATTGGTGATGATGGGAACCATCAAACCTTCCAAAGACCAAGCTCTGGTTGCTAGAGATTCGAGGGTGGATTCAAAAGGCAAGAAGAAATCTAAGAAGCCACCTGATCAAAAGAGAGATAAGAACAAGTCTCTAGAGGAGCCCCAAAGCTCCAAGAAGAACCCCCAGAAGAAGAAGAACAAAGGAGAAATGAGCAAGTGCACATACTGTAGTAAGGGAAATCATCCTGAAATATCTTGCATGAAGAAGCAAATTGACATGCTTACCCAACTCCTGGAGAATAATGGCATCTCCCTTCTTGATAGCTCAAAGAAGAGGGAAGGAGGATCAAATTCATAATACAGAGAGAGAGTTCATGCATTGGTTGCTAGCACATCAAGCTCACCTGTTTTCATCTTTGATTCTGGAGCTTCAAGACATATGGTTTCAACCAAGGAGGCATTCACCTCACTTGACATGTTGAAAGGTCCACCAATAGTACTGGGAGAACAATAAGCTCACCTAGTTTCATCTTTGATTTTGGAGCTTCAAGACATATGGTTTCGACCAAGGAGGAATTCACCTCACTTGACATGTCGAAAGGTCCACCAATAGTATTGGGAACTGACTCTCTCACTGAAAGTTTGGGAATAGGGAGGATTGATCTTGACCATGGTAAGTTCAGCAATGTATTGTATGTTCCAGGTCTTGCCTCTAACCTCTTATCAGTGTATCAGATGACCAACATAGGGTCTCCAAAGAAGGTCATATTCTCCCCTGATGAAGTTGAGATCACAAAGATCTCAAGTGGTAAAGTCATTGCAAAAGGAGTTGCAAATCACACTTCGAAGGTATACATGTTCTCACACTTCCTACCCTACTCAAACCCCTCTGCTCTTCTTATTCATGCTAATGAGGCAAGCAAGCTTTGGCATGAAATATTTGGCCACCTTAATTACAAGTATCTTTCTGATCTTAGTGAAAAAGAAATGTTCATAGGGTTACCAAAGATTAAGTTTTCCAAAGGAGTCTGTCAAGGTTGCATCTTAGGAAAACACCCAGAGCATAAATTTGAGAAAGCTAGTCATGAGAGAACCTCTACACCTCTTGAGTTGATCCATAGTGATGTTGTTGGTCTTCTCTGGGTAGACCCGGGTTTACTTTATTGTACCAAAAAAACCCCTAGCTCACTGGCCCTTTCGGCGACAGACCGTAGAATGGCCTGAAGTCTCACCCGAAGTAATCCTAGATGGGGTGGTTGAAGAATCAGGTTTCCTCAACCAGGTTCTGCAGCATCCTAGGTTCTCTGGCTCTACTTAACCAACCGAATCTCTCAGCAAGGGTTGTTTCTCTCTTTCTATCTAACTATGCTATGGGACTGACTCTTATCGTGTCACAGCTTCTAGGGCGCTGTGCAAACCTTTCCTTCTGCCCAACTCTTAACCTGCAATATCTCACACCACAGCTCCCCCGACAGTGCAATATCGCACTTTCTACGCTATGATATTTCCTACAGTAAGACTCAATATACTCATCAACTCTCAAGGTCCAGAGGCTTCCTTTCTGGGTATAATAGCTCAGTTAACCTTCATTAAGGTGTTAAACAACCTCACTTAAGCTTCTACAGTTTAACATGCTTAACATCAATTACACTCAACTCACTGAACTAAATATACAAAAGTCACTTAACACAGTACCTGCTACTGTCATGAACCAAGCACTGATAAACTCACATACAGAGTACTCGACACATTCAACTTGCATTTGACCTTCTATGTTACTGTAAACTGAAGGATAGCATACATACATTCATTAACTGATAAGCAAAGCTCATGTAACAGATAACAGATAGAAAATAAGTAGAGCACAATCACATGAAATAGTCGCACAACACACGGATGTGCGTGGTTCACCTACAGGGGGGAAGCTGTGTCCATGGGAACTATGGTTATATTATATCTTGAGAGAGTAACACAGTTCCACTGCAACCTCTTATGCAGCTTGAGATCTTCTGGGAAACTCCACGCACACAGCCGAGAGCCCTTCTCTCTTAGATCTCTTCTTTTCCTATATTGCTTTCTTCTTACAATACACTCTTTCTCTCTCTCTCAATCCCTACGGATTGTTACATTCATGCTCAAGGAGCCGGCCGCTGGTTATAGTAAGATGACTACAGACTTAAAGATAGAACCAGAGCTCGACTCTTCCTCAATATCTCACTATACTGATGACAACAGTTACAACCTTATCAGCCAACTATCTAACTAGCTAGCTAGCTGGCTAACCCTTTATAATAAAAAATACATGCTTCAATAGGTGGCCCGAAGGTCTCACCGTGATACAAAACTGTGAGCCTATCCCAACAGTAACCCAAAACCCTAACTGTGACATTCGACCTTTCTGTACTTTGTACTGCCACTTTACTGGTCACACCGCAGCTTCCTGTAGTCTTCCACGATTTTCGGCGCTGATCACGGGTATGGGTGTCGCTTCCTCGGTCACTCCCCTTCTATCCTTTGTCTTTAATACCTCGTCCCGTTGCTCCTTCTTCTTTTATGAGGGTAGATGAGCCCTCCTATCATCACCGTTGCCTTAAATGCAGTTATTGAGCTCTCTTCTCGGCTGCTTCAAGTACTATTTCCCTTTGACTTTCTTGTTCCGACCGCCGCGATTTTCGGCCCGTGATCTGCAGCAGGAAATGCACTACGGCATTGTACCTTTATCACATCACCAAAAGTATCTTTCCTCCAAAAATTGTGCATCTTCTACCAAAAATAGCAGCTTTTCCTGTAGCTGCGGGACCCTGCTCCAACAGTCCCCTAACACTTACTTGTGGCTCGTCCCCAAGCCACTGACGTCGAATTTCTTTTGTTGTAGCATCTCCTTGGCTTCCTGTGAAGTCTTTTTTAATCTCTCCTTGAGTCCTGCAATATCTTTGTCCATATCTTCGACACAGTCTTGTGCTGCTTCAAGCATGACTTGAGTAATCATGGGGTCTTCTGTGCTATCAATTTCACTCTTGCTTGCAGTGAACTCCTTAACCTTCTACTCAACCACATCGACCAGCTCTGTGATTTGTTCTTGATACGGTTGAAGCATATTATTGAATTGTATGTCTTTTTCTCGCAACCGCTGCGCTTCCTGTTGCAAATGGTTCATCTATGTCATCTTCTTCATCTTTGCAAGAGCTCCTAAGCTCTTGAATTCTTCCTTTATTGCTGCTATTGCATTCTCCATGTTTTGGATGCTCTGCTGCAAATCAGGTCTATCTGGGAACTCTTCTAGCTCTGACCATGTCTTCGTTGCATCAGCTAGCAATGACTCTGCATCATCTATATGACACTTCATCTACGTTGAAGTGAGTCTAAAGGCCTGCGCCCTTGCTTCCTTGTCTGCCTCAAGCGCGCCTGGTGCTCGAGCCTCAAGCTCAGCAATCTACACCTTGTGGTATTCCTACATTTTGGCCATTGTCTCTTCCAGAGCCTTTGCTCTATCTGCTATTCTCCTTACTTTCTACGGTAGAGGCAAGGCAAACTCTATGTTACACTCGGGTAACTCCAATGCAATGTTCTGCAGGACCTGACTGAGATCCTGTTCTCTTTCTTCATATTGTCTTAGCTCCTCTGCCTTTGTCTGAAAGCCTATGGTGAGCTCTGCATTTTTTTGTCTCAGCTAAGTGTTATGCTTATAAGTCACAAGCTCTCTATCCCTCAGCTTTGCGGCTATCTACTATTGGATAATATGTAGTTGATCAACAGGGAATTGTGCCAGATTAACCTCGACAGGTTGTCTAACCTATATCTGCACATCAATCATCAAAGCAGGGAATCAGATGCTCCCTGACGGTATCAGAACTGTATTGGTGCAATCCTCTGCAAAGACTTCCTCGCAGGAAATCGATGGTTGTGAGCTTTCTCCTGCTGTCGCCTTGACTGGCTGAGTCTGCATCATGGCAATCTTCTTAGTTAGTGCTTTCAACTCCAGAAGCTACTTATCTATCATGCTTTGCAGCTTGTCCTGCAATGTTTGCATCGCCTAAAATGAGTCCCACATCTCCTCCTTCAATCTCACTGCGATGAGATCATAGTCATCCTCTGTTAGTGCGGTCTCTGCAGTTGTCTTTGAGGCTTTGAATTTTTTCCTCTTTTGTGCCAGTGGTGGCAAGTCTACTGCATCTTTCCTCTTTTGTGCCACTGGTGGCACTTCTACTGCATCTTTCCTCTTAACACCCACCTGACCTTTTCCTTTGTCTAGTGGATCTATCAGTGCAGTATCTGCTAGTAGATTTCCTGCTGTGGAATCTTCTAATGCCTTGTGTTATAGTGGATTTCACCACTCCATGTGAATCACACTTTGTATGGCCTTCCCATGTCCCGCTGCAGACTCTTTAGACCCCATGGACCATATTTTATCCTTTGATGTTTCCTTGATCATCCCTAAAACTATATAAAAAATGATATACGCAGATTTTTACCCGATAACCGCGTACATACGTGGGTTTGACTCTTATAACCGCGTACATCAGGATGTGTGCATAGTCCAAATCTTTTTGGAGTTTTTCTTGACATGGATCCGACTCATTCGACTCCTGTCCTTCCATATGCCTTGATATCTCTCGGATTCAACCCTTCATTATCCCTTATGAAGCTATATAAGGAACCCCTTGGTACATTGAAGGCATATAGAGAGATTGAAGCAACGAAACTATAGTCCATTGTTGCCAGAATTTATGCTTGAGTCTGCATCCCTTTGTCCCTTTGGAGCACTTTTGTGTTCTTCCCAAGCTTGCCTTTTTCTAGTGAGCTTGCTATCGTGAGATGGGGGATTGAGGTGGTGGAGGCCCAAGTGGGGGATTCAGTTTCTCTGGTTCGCAGACGTGCCGTCAAAGGTTGTATCTATCTTGTAATCTTTGATTTATATTAATAAGAACTATCTTTTCCTGTCCAATGATGTGTATTTGATTGAATATTGTATCCTTTGGAATATGTCAAATGCTTTTACATTATTGATTATATATGCTAGAATAGATCTAACACCATGATATATAGTATGCTTGTATTGTTTACTTGTTGTTGAGGAAGTATTATATGAATTCAAGATGAAGATTGGAAAGCTCAACGGGGATCTACTTCAACCGTCCGGAATAAGGTATGAGGTCTAATCCTTTAGTGTTAGACATTTTATTTCTATTGCATATTGGGAAAGATTGATTTCTGGAGTCAAAGTTGTCTGTTGTGGTACCCCAAGCCATAGGAATTTCTCTCCATAAAACCTTGTTCCACTCTCCATCAAAATATTTGATGACATCTTCTACGTCCTGCGCTATCATCCTAAACAATCCAATAGCCAAGTCATCCGTTCTAAACCCTTTAGGCCTCAGATAGATTGTATGCATGTCTGCAATGAAATCAAGCCGATTATTATACATGTCAACAACCTCTGTGTTGATCCGTGGTGTCTCCTGGATGACTCTCTTAAATAGCTTATAGTATTCATAGAATACTATCATATTGATCTTTTTCTTGGCTGGGCTATTGCTTTCCCATAAGTTTGCATAGCGTGCGCCTCTGCACTCTCCGCCTCGTAGTTGTAGAAACTAGGTATGGGGCGGCTCTCTCCACCTGACGAATGCACATAATATAAGCAGCCACGAGAAATGGAAGGGGTGGTTTGGCTCATCCTGCGCTACCAAACAATCTATAAGAAAAATATTTAGTAAAAACAAACACCAATTAAATTGTTCACCTTCTCCGACCTGCACGGCAAGGTGAATTACTAATCCTGTGACTTCTTTCGGGCGAACTTTGGTTAACAGTCTGCCTGCAAGTAGAATGGCTATAAATCTGAGTGTATCATCTGCTAAGGCTGTGAGATCATAAGCCCGACCTCCTCTCTGTAGCTTATACTTGTTAACTAAAAGCAGTGGTAACTTAGTATCCTTACTTTTCCCTGATATATGTGTCTAAGGGTCCTTACCGCTCTTGGACAGCCCAGTGATGTGGTGTATCAAATCGACGTTCAGGTCAACCCTCTTACCCAACCAAAGGTAACCTCCATGTGCATAGGAAAGTAGCACTCACACCACGGCATTAACCTCTGCACCTCGTCCAAAATGTGGTATTTTCAACAGATTGAGTGATCCGTCGGACCTCAACTTGAGTGCATTAAAAGTTTGTAAAGATTGCGTTTGTCAATTTGTTTAATTCATGGAACAGCATTGACAGACATTAAATGCTTAAACAGAAATGAAAAGAAAAATTGATAAACATATGTGGGAAAAACAAACACAAAATCAGAGAGTCACAAACAGAAGTTGATAACGGAGTTCACCCTCTTCACTGGGCTACGTCTCCGAGTCCCTCTCCAATGGGTACCGATCCAATTAATCTCTTTAAAATGGTACAAAATGGTTCTAGAATCAACTTCAGCAACTGTAAACAGAATGTTGTGCAAAGTCTTCAAGACCTCTCTTCTGGAAAATTACAAGTAGCCTTCAAAAGGAAAAGAAAGCTAAAGTATAACAGAGAATGTCGACTTCTACAGAAACAGCCTCTACTTCACCAATAAAACTCTCCTCATAACAGAAACACGATGATTTGTGCTCTATTCTCTAAACAATATCTCCCTCAATGTGGCTAGAATATCCTTTATAAAGGCGTTCCATCCTCGGATAAGTAATGGTTCAACTCGTTTTATCATCATAGCTGTTATCTTCTTCATTTTTGTTACAACCATAAACTAAAACTAAACCATGCAATCCTGCCAAATCACCACACAAGCATTATGTTACCATGACGTTCCATATCCCTGAAACATTGCAAAAGGTTGTTCATACGCTATACTCTTGACCTACCAAACATTACCATTTAATGTGACATTGCCACCGCCACCCAATATAACGTAACTGCCAGCTAACCACGCACCCAATGCAATAAACATTTGATGTTACCATTTTATCTGTGGGGCTTGCCACAAATGTCGCAGCATCCACATCGTCGCAGCATATAACTAAGCTCCACAATGTCGCAGCATCCTCAAACATCGTAGCGTATAACTGAGCTCCACAACGTCGCAGCATCCTTAAACGTCATAGCATGCATGACCGTACGGGCTTTTCACGAAATAGGCGATGTTCCACTTGACGGTGCGCAAGCTACGTGACCCATGCTATAACTGTGTGAGCTACTCTATAACTGCGCGACTGTAACTGCGTAGGCTATAACTATGCGGACTATGCTATAACTACGCAGGATATAACTGCGCAGACTACGCTATAACTGCGCGGTTGTAACTGCACATTGTTTAGCATATGAGTTAAAAACATAGATTAATAACCATTGTACCATATTGAATCAGTGTAATTTTTGAAGATGAATAATCCACCGGATCGTTCCTCCCCATTGGAGAGCTTTTGGACCACCAAAATCCCGTGTCACTCTGCAAGTAAGTGAGGGTATAGGTCCCTCAGTTTTCCAATCTCCATCCATCTTGCCTTGCTAGGATGCATGCCTTTAAGCCCCACGCGAAGGTACTCAACATTCCCCCTTCATGAAGTCCTTATATTTCTGTCAAGAACAACATCATCCTGCAACTCTTTCATGTATTTAGGTGCCATATCATCAACTGAAGGAATCTGTATGTTAGTTCCTCATCCATTATCATAGGAGGCTCATACAATTTAAGATTCTCAACATTGACAACTGAATAGATTTGCATGTATGGAGGTAACTTCAAGCGAAAAGAATTTGTATCGATCTTTTCCAAGATCTCAAAAGGACCATACCTGATAGGCTTAAGCTTTTTACCTTCACCTTTCATTCTTTCTTTGGTGATATGTAACCAAACTCTGTCACCAACCTAAAATTGATGATCAACTCGATGCTTGTCATGCCTGGCTTTGTACTTTGCCTGGCTCTTCTCCAACTGTTCCTGAACTTCCTGCTGCACTGCTTGGATTCTTTGGATGAATATTAGAGCTTTATCGGCATCATGATGTCCATCCACTGCATCTTTTCCAAAAGAGAAGTCCATCAGTGTTCTTGGCAGATAACCAAAACAAGTTTCAAAAGGAGATATTTTCATGGAAGAATGAACTGCATGATTGTAAGCATGATGTATATACTGCAATAGCTCATCCCAAAGTTTAGGATGTTTACTACAATATCCTCTGAGCAGCTGAACCACTGTTCTGTTTACTACCTATGTTTGTCCATCGGTCTGTGGATGAAAAGCTGTAATTTTCTTAAGTTTAGTATCCATAAGCTCCCATAAAGTTGACCAGAATTCTCCCAAGAACCAGGAATCCTGATCAGATACAATAGACATGGGTAGCCCAAAATGTACCCAAACATTCTAAAAGAATAGACGAGTTGTTTGTTCAGCAGTGATTTGTTTGTTACATGGCATTAAGATACACATTTTGTTGAATCTGTCCACAACAACATATAGGTAATCATGACCTTTTCTAGACATAGGTAGTCCTCCTACAAAGTCCATAGAAATGCTTTCCCAGGGACGAGAAGAAACTGGAAGAGGTGTGTACAAACCCAATTTCCTATTGTTAGGCTTACTTGTTGCACACATAACACATCCTCGTATATATTTATCTATAGTTTCTTGCATCTGAGGCCAATAACAATGATTCTGCAATACATACAATGTTTTACTTACACCAAAATGTCCTGCAATCAATGAACTATGTGCTTCTCGAATCACATGCATTCTCTCTTTCTCTGGAATACAGAGTTTACTGAGATGATACAGGAGTCGATTATGCACATAATAATTCTCTTCCTGTTTACCATGTATTAGTGATGCATATACGTTCTTAAAATCTTTATCTTCTGCATACTGTTCAATGTAACTTTCATGTGTTAATGAACTGTTCTGAAGGATGATTGAAGCGTTGGTAGGTGGCCTCGATAACATGTCTTCTATCTTATTATGAATTCCCTTTTTGTATTTAATTACAAGATGAAACTGTTGCAAGAACCCCATCCATCTTAAATGCCTACTTTGTTGTACTTTAGTTTGAGATTGCAGATATTGAAGTGGTTGATGATTCGTATGTATGACTATTTCTTTTCCCATTATATAATGTTTCCATTTCTTCACACTCTGTACTAAAGCATGCAACTCTTTGTCATAAGTCGGATAGTTACTTACCGCAGTAGAGAACGTTTCTGAATGGTAATAGACTAGCTTCCTCCCTTGCATCAAAACGGCTCCCATGCCAAACCCGTTGGCATCTATTTCGATCTCAAATGGCTACTGCAAATCTGGCAACATCAGAACTGGTGTTGTGCTAATCCTTTCCTTCAAAGTGTCGAAGGCTCTCTGATGCTTTCCTCCCCACTGGAAAATTTCTTTAATGCTTGTCAACGCATGTAATGGAGCAGCAATGGAAGAAAACCCAGAAATGAATTTCCTCCAATACTGAACCGCACCCAGAAAACTTCTAATTTCAGTAACGATGTTAGGTCGTGGCCAGTTTACAATGACAGGAACCTTGGCTGGGTCCACTCGCAGGTGTCCTCCACCAATAATATGGCCCAGATATACTAAAGAAGTTTTAGCAAACTCACATTTAGACATTTTTACATAAAGCTTCTCCTTCCTTAGTACATCTAAAACTTTCTTCACATGTACAATGTGTTCCTCCCAAGTTTTGCTAAACACTAGGATATCATCCAGATATACAATTACAAAATCATCAATGAATGGATGGAATATATCATTCATGACCCGCATGAAAGTAGCAAGTGTGTTACAGAGCCCGAAAGGCATCACAAGCCATTCATACAAACCCTGTTTTGTTTTAAACGTTGTTTTCCAGGAATCATTTTCAGCAACCTGGATTTGATGATACCCACTACGCAGATCTAATTTTGTAAAGTAAGTTGCATGTTTCAACTGATCAATCAAATCATCAATGCGAGGAAGAGGATACTTGTTTTTAATGGTGATTTTGTTAAGGGCCCTATAGTTGATGCACATCCTCCAAGACCCATCCTTTTTCGGAACCAAGACTATAGGAGAGCCACAAGGACAAGTGCTTGGTCGAATGACCCCCTTCTCAATCAGCTCCTGAACCTGCTTCTTTATTTCCTCATTCTGCATTACAGACATCCGGTACATGGCTATGTTCGAGAGTGGCACATCCTGCTGCAAATGTATCTCATGCTGAATTTCTCTCTTTGGTGGCAACCCTTTCGGATCTCTAAATAAATCATCATACTCAGAAATAATTTCAATCAGTTCATATTTATGTTTAGAATCACATCCCTCAAAATATTTAGAGATCTCATCATTTTTCACCTTAACCATCATTAACACAAAATTCTTACTAGCATTTACCAGCCTCTTCATTTGTCCTGTAGAAACTATTGCTAGATTTGTTTTTGTCTTATGTGCTCGTACAATATATTCCACACCATCTTTAAAAAGATGATACTTATTCTGCTCTCTATAAAAGACTGCTTTTCGGTCATACAAATATGGACTCCCAAGTACAATTCCACAAATGTCAAGTGGTAGTACATCCAATTCTACCTCATCCATAAAATTTTCAGTGATTGCAAATTTCAAAACACATTTCTTTGTAACTTGCAATTGTGTATCATTAGTAACCCAACCAAGAGGATAGGGTCTTTCATGAGGCATAGTAACTAAATTTGAATTTCTTAACCACTTCTTCTGATATCAAATTTACTTGTGAACCACTATCAAACAATGTATCCATCTTTGTGTGATTTGCAATGACACGAACATGAAACAGTGCACTTCTACTTTTATCATTTTGCTTAGAAGTAGATGGCAGATTTGTACTTGCACTAGAACTTGATCTTGCATCAATGGGAAGTGAGATACTTTTATTCTTACCCCGGATTCCGACAGCTGTAAACCTTGTTTCATCACCTAAGTCGGATCCCAAGTCTTGAATAACTGCTGCAGTAGCTTTTGATTTGCCTTTATCTTTGTTTCCTCCGTACTTCTTTGGCCTTAACTCTGGTTGAAGTTTCCAACACTTAGAGACATCATGTCCCTTTTGACAATGCGAACATGTAGGCTTTTCACCCTCTTTCTTAACAGTAGCCATCTTATTTTTCCCCTTATCTTTACCTTTTGATTTGCTGTCATATTTAAATGATTTCTTCACAAAAGTATCATTAGCATGCTTACCCCTAGCTTCTAAATGTGTAGCTTGAACACATACATCATTCAAATTACTAGGGTTAAACATCAACAAAGTATGTCTCAAATAAGAATGCATGCCACTAATGTACTTAAGAAGAGTTTCCTATGTATCTAATGAAACATTCAATGTAATAGCCCTCTTTCTGAATTCATGAGTATAGTCTTGAATATTTTGTCCTTTAGCTTGTCTAAACATTTGCCAACTCATGGTTAATTGTTGAATATGTCCTAAAGGATAAAATTGTTTCCTTAATACTTCAATGAATTCATTCCAAACTGAAATAATTTTACCATTCTTTCGAAGATCTTGCTGAATCTTGCTCTCCCACCAAGTAAGAGCCATACCACTCATCCTCAAAGTGGCCAATTGAATCCTAGAAGGGTCATCATTAATGCCCTGCACCTTGCAATATACTTCAAGCTGCTTGATCCAATTGTCTAACTTTTCAGCATCTAAATCTCCATTATAAATTGGCAATTCAAATTTCACATCCAATTTGAAACAAGGCATATTAGGAATTGCATTATTTGAATGAGAAGTATGAGAAGAAGAGAAAGTTGGATTAGTTTCAGGAGGATCACCATCACCTCCTACTCCTTTACCCTTTTCTTCCTTCTTTACTTATGCATCTTTGGATGAAGAGACTTCTTCTTTCTTCTTCCTTTCTACTCGCTCATCGAGTAGAATTTCCATCATGGATTTCATGCTGATAAAAGCCTCCAAAAACTCAGTTTCAGAAATAACAGGTTTTTTCCATTTTGTATGTCCTTCTTCTTCCCCTCGTGGAGAAGACATGGTTCTTGAGAATGTTCTCCTTGAGCCAATCTCAGGATCTCTTTCAATTAATTCTCCTTCACCAAGCTTTAACCTGGACTTGGTAAGAATTCACAAACTTGCACAAGCAGTTAACCTGCTCTAATACCATAATATGATCCATTGGACCTCAACTTGAGTGCATTAAAAGTTTGTAAAGATTGCATTTGTCAGTTTGTTTAATTCATGGAACAGCATTGACAGACATTAAATGCTTAAACAGAAATGAAAAGCAAAACTGATAAACAGATGTGGGAAAAACAAACACAGAATCAGAGAGTCACAAACAGAAGTTGATAACGGAGTTCACCCCCTTCACTGGGCTACGTCTCTGGGTCCCTCTCCAATGGGTACCGATCTAATTAATCTCTTTAAAATGGTATAAAATGGTTCTGGAATCAACTTCAACAACTGTAAGCAGAATGTTGTGCAAAGTCCTCAAGACCTCTCTTTTGGAAAATTACAAGTAGCCTTCAAAAGGAAAAGAAAGCTAAAGTATAACAGAGAATGTCGACTTCTACAGAAACAGCCTCTACTTCACCAATAAAAATCTCCTCATAACAGAAACACGATGCTCTGTGCTCTGTGCTCTAAACAATCTCTCCCTTAATGTGGCCAGAATCGCCTTTATAAAGGCGTTCCATCCCCGGATAAGTAATGGTTCAACTCGTTTTATCATCACAGCTGTTATCTTCTTCATTTTCGTTACAACCATAAACTAAAACTGAACCATGCAATCCTGCCAAATCGCCGCATAAGTGTTATGTTACCATGACGTTCCATATCCCTGAAACGTTGCAAAAGGTTGTTCATATGCTATACTCTTGACCTGCCAAACGTTGCCATTTAATGTGACATTGCCATCACCACCCAATATAACATAACCACCAGCTAACGGCACACCCAATGCAATAAACATTTGATGTTACCATTTTATCTGCGGGGCTTGCCACAAATGTCACAGCATGTCACAACATCCACAGCGTCGCAGCATATAACTAAGCTCCACAACGTCGCAACATCCTCAAACGTCGCAGCGTGTAATTGAGCTCCACAACATCGCAGCATCCTCAAACATCGTAGCATACGTGACCGCGCGGGCTTTTCACGAACCAGGCGATGTTCCACTTGACGGTGCGCAAGCTGCGTGGCCCATGATATAACTCCGCGAGCTACGCTATAACTACGCGGCTGTAACTACACAGGCTATAACTGGGTGGATGTAACTGCACGGGCTATAACTGCGCAGACTACGCTATAACTGCGCGGCTGTAACTAGGCAGGCTATAACTGTGCGGTGTTTAGCATATGAGTTAAAAACATAGATTAATAACCATTGTATGATATTGGATCAGTGTAATTTTTTAAGATGAATAATCCACCAGATCATTGAGCAAGCTTGACTGCTCAAGAATCTGGACATTTTCCATAGGAACAAACTCATCTGCATTGGTCCTCGGGTTCCTCTGAACCATAAGATACTGATCCGGCCAAAACTGAGGATATGTCTTACTGTCTCCAAGGTTATAGTCTATAAATTTGAGAGCAGGGACATATCCTAACAGTTCTCCATCTTCCTTTACACGAGGATCAATCGGCTATAGCGGAATAGGAAACTTAGCACCATTGGGAATGGTTACCTTTGGTGCATCCTCGACTCGTGGAGAAATGTATATTGTTGCCACATGAACTTCTTCTTCCTACTCTGGGCTAGACTCTTCTACTATCTGAGCTGGATTTTTCATCGTTGGCATCTGCCTGACCTGTGGTGCACCTAATTTCACAATCCTGGGCGGCATCGTCATAGCAGACTCGAGGCCACCACGCTTGAATCGTCGCACGACGTCTTCTAAAGGTTCCTTCTCGGACATAAACCGCCTAGTGCGATACTCGAGACTGGTAATGGCTGCTAAAATGGGGAAACCAGCACTCTGTAACTGGAGTATCTCTGCACAGGGAAAACTCTACAAATTACTCTACAACTCTCAGAAATCACAAAAGTAACCCTTCTGTCTGAATGATCTGTGTATTTATAGTGAAGGTGGTAATATCTAAAGCAACGGTCGCTTAGGCTAGACCCGTTGGCGGCATTTATTGCATGGACAAGACAACACCCCGCACCCCGGGCCTCATTAATTGCTAAAAACGTGTTCAAATTTCCCTCGAAAAGTGTGCGCAAGTGGCAGTCTCGACCACGATTTACCAAATCTCAGACAATCATTGTACTGTTTCCAAATTTAGGGCAACGTATACCTATCATATCTAGATTAATTTCTTGTCAGAGGTGAAGTGACTGGCCCTCTTTCTCTTTCAAAAACCATCTTAATTGCACGGGGAACATCGCCTCGCTGCGATGTCACATTGCATCGTCCTTAACCAAAAATTTGGCGTGAACTCCGCAACGTTCAAAAACTCCGCAATCGTCCTATGACTTGCGCAAAATAAACTTTCCTGCTGTGATTCCTCCTACTTAGAACTTTTTCAACTGGTGTAGACTAGTTATGGGTGCGATGCCTTCTTTCAACTACACTGGACATCTGCACCACTTAGCTCTCTGAGTTAGGGTTGGGAGGTGGAGTGGCTATCATTATAAAGCTTAAGCCTACTGCCATTAACCAAAATAGGAACAAGCTCCCCGTTCAAGTTACTGAGCTAAACAGCACCTCCGTCTGTGACTTGCTGAATCTGATATGGCCCCAACCAATGTGTCTTGAACTTCCCTGGAAACTTGACAAACTTGCTGTCATAAAGGAGCACTAGGTCTCCTGTCTGAAAAATCTTGCTCTTGATGTGTCTGTCATGCCAAGCTTTTTCTCGTGCCTTCTGCACTTTTTGTTGAAATCCTGCGATGAATCTGTCTTCTTCTAAGGCAAGCAGCTGCACTAATATTTCATTCATCGTATCTGTAATAGCGATCTCAGTAATTTGATAAATTCTTAAACTAGGAATAATATATTCCATAGGCATAACAGCCTCTTGTCCATACACCAAGCTGAAAGGTGTGTGTCCTATAAGTTTCTTGCATGTAGTCCTATAATCCCATAACATAGCATTAACCCTGAGTTCCCAATCATCTCTTTTGTTGTTACAGATCTTAGTAAGATCATTTTCTAGAATGTTGTTAAAATCCTCCACCGTACCATTAGCTTGTGGGTGGTAGGGAGTTCTCTTATGATGTTGTATCTGAAATTCCTCCGTTAAGGCCTCGATAGTGCGATTCAAAAAGTGTGTGCCTTGATCACTCATCAAAATTGCTGGACATCCAAATCTACTTATGATGTTTTCAAAAATGAACTGTGCAGCTGTAGCAACATCACAATTCCTTACTACTTTGGCCTCTGCCCACCTGGTGAGGTATTCTGTTCCTGTGATGATGTATCTCGCACCAGTTCACTTCCCTGGTGGGTTGATAGGACCAACTAAATCTATAGCCCACTTGTCAAATGCCCGCAGCGTAATTTGTGGTCGCAGTGGCATTTCATCTCTCCGTGAAGGTTTTCCTACCCTCTGGCAAATATCGCACAATCTGCAAAACTCCTTAGTGTCTTTGTGCAAAGTAGGCCACCATAATCCTGCAGCTAGAATTTTCTGAGCAGTCGGCTTTCCTGCAAAATGTCCTCCTGCGGTACCTGAATGTGCTTCTCTGACAATGGCCTCTTTCTCATGCGGCATAACACATCTGTGCAGGACTTCATCTGGGCCTAACTTATATAAATGTCCTGCGATCAAAGTGAAATCTGCTGCTTTAACAACTAACTGTTTCTTTTGCTGCTTAGTAAACTCAACTGGTGCCCACCCTGTAGTGAGAAAGTGAATAATATCCGCGTAATACTCATCTGTGATCTGGATAGAGAACAATTGCGCATCTGGCAAATTATCCTCTAGATTACTTGGTTCTTCTCCGGAGTCTATCCGCGACAGGTGATCGGGTCCGGCATTCAATCTCCCTGGTTTTACAATAATTTCAAAATCATACTCCTGAAATAGGAGTAACCACCTGCAAATCCTTCCCCCTAACACTGGCTTATTGACCAAATACTTTAAAGTGTAATGGTCATTGAACATCTTGAATGGGGCACCCAATAGGTAGTGCCTAAACTTCTGTAGAGCATACACCATAGCTAATCCTTCTCTTTCTGTAGTGGTGTAGTTCTTTTTTGTGGTAGATAACTTTTTGCTTGAGTACGCGATAGGGTGATCGATACCCCCTTCTCCTGGCTGTGTTAAGACAATCCCCAGTGCGATGCCAGATGCATCCACATGTACATGAAATGGCTTGTTCCAATCTAGAAATACTAAGATGGGTGCTGTAACCATATTCTCTTTAAGAATGTCTAAACTTTGCTGGCATTCCTCATTCCATAGGAATTTCACTTCTTTCTTTAACATCTTTTCCATAGGTGCTGTGATCTTTACATAGCCCTTGATGAATTTTCTATAATACCCTATATGACCAAGCACTGTCCTCAATTGCTTGACTGAGTTGGGTGCTGGGAGATTTACAATGATGGCAATATTTTCAAGATCTACCATCAAGCCTTGTCTGCAAACAATATGACCCAACAAAATACCAAATGGTGCACATAATATACATTTCTTCAAGTTAAGAGAAATCTAATATTCCCTACATTTATCTAACATGAGCCTTAAATCTCCTATATGCTTTTTGATTAATCCAAATACAATCCAATCATCAAAATAGACTTCTAAGAATTTATGGATGTATTCCTTAAAGACAACAACTACTACTGTAGAAAAAATAGCTGGTGTATTTTTAAGACCAAACGGCATTACCGTATACTAGAATGAGCCCCATTCTGTCACAAAGGTGGTCTTATGTTGATCCTATAGATGGATTCTTATCTGGTGATAGCCTGAAAAGCCATCAGTAAATGAGTAGATCTCCTGTCCTCCCACATTTTCTAAAACTTCATCAGTAAAAGGTGTCAGAAATGGGTCATGAAGTGATGCGTCGTTGAGTTTGCGCAAATCGACACAAATCCTTATTTCTCCTTTAGTTTTCTTTTCCTGCACAACCATGGAACTAACCCTTTCGCTCTCTTCTACTGGCTCAATGATGCCTGCTGCTAGCATCTTATCAATCTCATCTTTAACTTTTTCTTTATAATGAGGATTTAATCTGTATGGACGCTACTTAACTGGCCTAGCATCCTCTTTCAACGGTATCCTCATGACTCCCAAATCTCCTACTATTTCCTTCATCTCTATAAACTTAGTGGGAAATAAGTCCTTATAGTCATGTAACAGATCTGTGATGTGTCCTACCGTTTCATCATCCCAATAGTCTCCAATAGAGGCAAACTTTGGTTCTGTTTCTATGCCAATATTGATCTTTTTAATCTTAATAGGCTCTGTGACAGCTGGAATCTCTAGCTTTGGTCCATCAACTTTGCGAGTCCCTTCTGACTCTGGAATGTTGATACTATGAGGATTCTCATCCTCATCACCTGGCTCTTCTGCAAAGTTGTAACACTCTAGCGCATGTTCTAACTGGATGGCCCAATCAGGCTGAGCATACACTAGTAGGGTACAGTCATCAAATATCTTAGTCTTTATAATTTCTAGGGCCTGATCAATGCTTGGATACTTAGATTCAAAAGTGAAAGTGAGTAGGAAGTTGTCTATCATAACTGGCCATGTAATCGTTCCTCTGCACAACTCTGTCTCAGTGTACCAATTCCTTGGGACTGTCTAAAGTGTGAATGAATAGGTGAACCCATTCATCCTCTGGAATTTCTGACCAATTCTGTTCACAAATCTTAATATGTGACTTGGGGTCACTTTCTCCTGTATATTTCTACTGGAAACGCTCCTTATCATTAGAGAATCTGATCACCATCAATCTCTTAAAATCATCCCATGATGCGATATTTTCTTTATGTGCATGCCACCATCTTGTAGGTGTGGCTCTTACTGCAAGGTCAATAGTTGCCATCCTCTGCTCATGAGGGATTTCCTACTCAAACTGCTGTAAAAAGTCTTTGACATCTGCTAAGCCATCAAACGACAAAATATCCTTAATCTCTGTTCCAATCCATCACAGTGACTTAGTCATAAATGCACATCTGCGAGCTGAAACTTCATAAAGTCTATTCTGCCAATTTTCTAAACTAGCATTCGAATCCGATGTGCATGAACTGTCGCATCGCCAACTAATATTTCCTTCTACATTGGGATTGATATAATCAATCTGGTTAGCAGTCATCTAATAGAGGCTCTCCATATTACGCACCTCTTCCTCTGCTCTGATAGGTTCAATGTATCGGGGACCCTGAAAAGGATCCAACAGTGCGATGACTCGAATCTGTTTATCCTCAAAGGTCATTTGTCTTTTCTTCAAATCGATAACAGCCATGTTTTCAAATGCCCAATCGATACCTAATAAATTTGGATACGGTCTGCTATCACCAATAATTTCTATGACTTCAAAATCTGCAAAGCTGTGAATTCCATCAATATCAACTGGTACTTGCAGTAATCGGCCTAGTGGCGATACCCTCTGTTGATTGGCTAATCGCAGATGGATAGGTGATCTGGCTAACTTAGGGCTACCCATCTGTTCCCATGTCTGCTTAGTAAGAACATTTACCTCTGATCCTAAATCTAGGATTACCTCATCCATTTCAAACTCTCCAATTTGTGCTGTGAGTCTCATTTCTCTTCATGTTCTTGTATGGCCCATAATACTATGAACAGCACGCTGCGTACTACTCATGGAAGAAGTCTACTGATACTGATCTATGATGCGTTGAAGATCTTCTATGGATTTCTCATTTCTTACGAGTTTCAAGCAGCTCCGCAGGAAGGATTGTACACTTCCTGTCAACTCATCCTCCTCACACCTTCCAGATGTGGTAGCCTGCGATATCTGCACAGGACTAATGCCACAAGGTTGTTGCTGCGGTATACCCCTACGAGGAAATATCTGCGATCCTAATGGTGTAGGGTCAGTAAAGAAAGTTTTATCTTGCTGAAATGTTTCTTTGTTCTTCTGCAGGTCAAGTGGTGTAGATTTATCAGTGGCTTTACGCACTCACTTCGGACCTGTATTCTTTTCGGCATCCTGCGATGTCCTACTAGTAGAAGCACCGCTACGAGTCACAATATTGACTCTTGGTTCTGGTTCTTTTTGCTCAGCAGTAATAAGCTGAATATTCTGGTTTACTGCTGGCTTAGGATCCTTAATCTTGGCTATCAAGATAGGACATTCTTCTATAGTATGATCATAGGACTTGCAATACTTACATGTTGTAGTAGGGTTCTGACAATCCCTAGCATAATGTCCTATGGCTCCACAGTTGTAACAAACAATCGGTCCACGGCTGCGGCCAAAGCCTCCACCACAGCCTCTTCCTCTGAATCCTCCACCATGGACATCATGAGCTGGTTCATGCGATGGGCCTGTTACTGGTCCTGATGTCTCTGACTGGACTCTGTAGAAGTCATGTTTTCTCTCTATCATGAGATCATAAGATCTGCAATTATTTTCATCATGTCCTACTGACTTATAGAAGTTACAGTATAAATTCTTAGGAGTTTGTACATACTTCTGAAGTAAAGGGAATTCCTGTGGTCTATGTCCTCTTGTTCTACAGATTTCACACCATGGCCCTTGATTCTATACTAAGGGGTTAGGAGCCCCACTTGCTAGATACTCAACAAATACTGGACAATTATCTTTGCTATGGCCATGTCTTTTACACTTTGTACACCATAGTTCTTGTTCAACCTCTTTTCCTTTCTTAATCTCATGTAGTTGTAAAGTGAGATTAGCTAACTGATTCTGTAAATTTGGCATACCTACACTAGTCTCAGCTAGAGGTGAAGCCTCTAGTTTCATTGCCATCTCCAATGCTTCATCCTGCATATGGAGTTTCTGTTGCATTAGTGGAAGTCTGATATGAGGGAGTAGTGATGCGATGAACCATTCCTTATGCTGCTCCAGCGTAAACTCAAAACTCACTTGGTCTATAAGAGCTTTAAATTTTTGATCGAAATCCCATACTGACTCTGTGGGTAATTGTTTTATGTCTTTAAGTTCTATGATACATTGTGACTCAGACTTGGGTTTCTTAAATTCCTTAATCATTGCGGTCCTAACCTCTACGAGTGTTTTGTTCTACGCTAATGTATACTTCATATACCATGTTAAAGCTCTTTCTCTAAGTGTAGTGGCCAACTGGACAAGCTTAGTATTGTCATCCTGGATCTGTTTAATGGTCCATATAGCTTCACATAGGAAACAATGTTGTTCTGGGTCTTCTTCCCCTGTACCCCTAAAGGTAGGTAATTTCATGTCATCCCCCATTCTGTTTCTATGAGGTGGATTCTAATTTGCTGTATTACTACCACTTGGCGGTATAAATGTAGATGGTGTAGAGGTAGTATGTACTGTGTGTGAACTACTAGATGGAGTTCCTACGGGATTATTCTGAGTCCCGATTTGTTTTTGTGGGATATAAGGGTGGTAAGGGATACCCCCTACTGTTCTTTCTCTATTACTTTGACTCTGTTCTCTAGTACTGTCTAAAATGTCTTCAAACAAGGAAGATCTGAAATCTACTTTATATCTCTTACCGCTACGTGTACATCCAATTTCTTCAGAGTCACTCTCAAACTCTTGTGACATTACACTTACTTAACTTATTCATCTGAGAATATATCCAGTACTCATTTTCATACAATAACATCTTAAGGAACAGATTTAAAGAGTTCAAGTACTTACCGTGATATCCTTTGAAGAAGTACCTCTCTGCTTCACTAAAACTCTTTCTTTGATCAACTACAAACTCTGCAATGAAACCTTCCAGCAACCTCGCAAGCCAGAATTCTACTGCTCGCGAAATGGGATTATCTACGCTTTTCACAGTGTGAATCAGCTCCGGTGTCCAGACAATGTTACTTTTCTCCTTGAATACATGCTTATCAGTCAACTTTGACAACCAATCGTACAACTCATTTGCGTAGGTCACAAAAAATATCTCATGCAGGTTTGTGAAGATATGTTTCTGTAACCAGTCCTCTGTACTCAGCATAGGACTCTTGTTTTCTTTCTCAGCAAATTCTCTTTCCTTAGACTCAACCCACTGGTTAAGTTCTTCTTTAGTAGGATGCCAACATAACATCAGCCTCTTCAATTTGTTCAAAACCGATGACGGAACCATTTGTTGGTCTTCTCTGGGTAGACCCGGGTTTACTTTATTATACCAACAAAACCCCTAGCTCACTGGCCCTTTCAGCGACAGACCGTAGAATGGCCTGAACTCTCACCCGAAGTGATCCTAGATGGGGTGGCTGAAGAATCAGGTTTCCTCAACCAGGTTCTGCAGCATCCTGGGTTCTCTGCCTCTACTTAACCTGCTGAATCTCTCAGCAAGGGTTGTTTCTCTCTTTCTAGCTAACTCTACTATGGGACTGACTCTTATCACGTCACAGCTTCTAGGGCACTACATGAACCTTCCCTTTTACCCAACTCTTAACCTGCGATATCTCACACCCCATCTCCCTCGACAGTGCGATATCGCCCTTTCTACGCTATGATATTTCCCACAGTAAGACTCAATATACTCATCAACTCTCAAGGTCCAGAGGCTTCCTTTCTGGGTATAATAGCTCAGTTAACCTTCATTAAGGTGTTAAACAACCTCACTTAAGCTTCTACAGTTTAACATGCTTAACATCAATTACACTCAACTCGCTGAACTAAATATACAGAAGTCACTTAACACAGTAATTGCTACTGTCGTGAACCAAGCACTGATAAACTCATATACAGAGTACTCGACACATTCAACTTGCATTTGACCTTCTATGTTACTGTAAACTGAAGGATGGCATACATACATTCATTAACTGATAAGCAAAGCTCATGTAACAGATAACAGATAGCAAATAAGTAGATCACAATCACATGAAATAGTTGCACAACACATGGATGTACGTGATTCACCTCCAGGGGGGAAGCTACGTCCATGGGAACTGTGGTTATATTATATCTTGAGAGAGTAACACAGTTCCGCTGCAACCTCTTATGCAACTTGAGATCTTCTGGGAAACTCCACACACACAGTCGGGAGCCCTTCTCTCTTAGATCTCTTCTTTTCCTATATTGCTTTCTTCTTACAATACACTCTTTCTCTCTCTCTCAATCCCTGTGGATTGTTACATTCATGCTCAAGGATCCGGCCACTGGTTACAGTAAGATGACTACAAACTTAAAGACAGAACCAGAGATCAACTCTTCCTCAATATCTCACTATACTGATGACAATAGTTACAACCTTATCAGCCAACTATCTAACTAGCTAGCTAGCTGGCTAACCCTTCATAATACAAAATACATGCTTCAATAGGTGGCCCGAAGGTCTCACCGTGATACAAAACTGTGGGCCTATCCCAACAGTAACCCAAAACCCTAACTGTGATAGTCGGCCTTTCTGTACTTTGTACTGTCGCTTTACCAGTCACACCGCAGCTTCCTGCAGTCTTCCACAATTTTCGGTACTGATCTCGGGTATGGGCACCGCTTCCTCGGTTGCTCCCCTTCTGTCCTTTGTCTTTAATAACTCGGCCCGTTGCTCCTTCTTCCTTTATGAGGGTAGCTGAGCCCTCCTGTCGTCGCTGCTGCCTTAATGGTTGAGCTCTCTTCTTAGCCGCTTCAAGTACTATTTCCCTTTGACTTTCTTGTTCTGACCGCTACAATTTCCATCCCATGATCCACGGCGGGAAATTCACTACGGCGTCGTACCTTTATCGCATCGCCAAAACTGTCTTTCCTCCAAAAATTGTCCATCTTCTACCAAAAATAGCAGCTTTTCCTGTAGCTGCGGGACCTTGCTCCAACAGATGTTGCTGGCCCATTTCCTCATATGTCAATGAGTCAGGCCAAATATGCAATGACATTCATAGATGACTTTTCCAGGCATTGCTGGGTTTACTTCCTGAAACACAAGTCTGAAATTTATGGCCTCTTCAAAGTCTTTAAGGATTTGGTTGAAAACCAGTCTGGGAGGAAACTCAAAGTCCTCAGATCTGACAATGGTGGTGAGTATGTCAAGTCTGAGTTCATTCAATATTGTGTAGATGCAGGTATTCAGATGTAGCATTCTATCCCTTACACACCACAGCAAAATGGTGTTGCTGAGAGGAAGAACAGATCACTGAAAGAGATGGCAACCTGCATGATGGAGGCTAAGACTTTGCCACCAAAGTTTTGGGCCGAAGCTATAAATTGTTTAGCCTATATCCAGAATAAGGTACCTCATAAACATCTTTATGGTATGACTCCTTTCGAAGCATGGAGTGGGCACAAGCCATATGTGACCCATTTCAGGATTTTTGGCTCAAGGGCTTGGGCTAGAATTCCAACAGAAAAGAGGAAGGATTTGCAGCCCCAAAGCCAAGAGTGTCTATTTGTTGGGTACTCTAAAGATTCAAAAGGGTACAATCTGATCAATTTGAGCACAAACAAATCCTTCATTGAAAGGAGTGTTCAGTTCCAAGAATATCCCCTAGCAGCAGTGGAAGTTGGAGAATCCTCTTCACCACCAGAACCATTGAATGTAAGTGAAGAGATAGTTGAACTTGTTGATTCTGATATGTCTGATAATGATGATTTAATTTGAGATCCTAACAGTCCTACAAGACCAAAATGGGCAGCAAATACCATTCATGCAGCTAGAGAACTAGCTGGAAATCCTAATGATCCTAGGAGGACTAGATCTCAGTTTGAGAGTGCTCTGTGCATGAAAGATCCTATGTTTGCAGAGAAATGCTATCTGATGGTTGAATCAGACCCATAGACATATGAAGATGCAACAAATGATCCAATATGGAAAACAGCCATGAAAGAAGAGTTTAGCTCACTCCAGAAGAACAACACTTGGGAGCTGGTTGATCTTCCCCCAGGGAGGAAGCTAGTTCAGTGTAAGTGGGTTTACAAAACCAAATTTTCTTCTGATGGTTCACCTTTGAAATACAAGGCCAGATTGGTAGCCAAGGGCTACTCATAGGTACATGGCATAGACTACAATGAGACCTTTGCACCAGTGGCAAAGATGGACTCCATCAGGCTAGCCTTAGCCATTGCAGCTTTGAAGCAGTGGGAGGTAGATCACATGGATGTGAAGTGTGCTTTCCTGAATGGAGATCTCACTAAAGAGATTTACATGCAGCAGTCTCAAGGATTTTCTACTAATCCATCTCTTATGTGCAGGCTAAAGAAGTCATTGTATGGGCTTAAGCAATCCCCCAGGGCTTGGTATGCCAAGATTGATAGCTTTCGGTTGTCATTGAATTTTGTTTGATGCAAGTCAGATCCTAATGTCTATTTGAAGCTCATTACAAGAAGCTCAAAGGATGAAATTTCCTCCTTTAAGGATGCCATGAACCATGCATTTTCAATGACAGACTTGGGGTTATTGAGCCAGTTCTTGGTTCTCGAGATTGCTCAAACCAAACAAGGAATCAAAGTACATCAGTCCAAGTATGCCTTGGATTTGCTGAACAAATTCAACATGAAGGATTGAAAGCCAAGAAAGACTCCTTTCCTTTCAGGAATTAAGCTTGAAGAAGCTGATTCTTCACCTATGGTAAACAATACACTGTATAGGCAATTGATTGGATGTTTGTTGTATCTTACACATACTCGACCTGATATTTTTTATGCAGTAATTGTGGCTTCAAGATACATGGATCAACCTCATGAGATCCATTGGAGAGCAGCCAAAAGGATCCTTAACTTTGTTTAGGGAACAAGGACTCATGGGATCTTCTACAAAGCTAAATTTGATCTTGATTTGATTGGGTTTACTGACAGTGATTGGGTAGGTGACAACACAGATCGAAAGTCAACATCAGGATATGTGTTCATGCTTGCTGAAGGACTAATCAGCTGGTCAAGCAAGAAACAGAGTGCCATTGCACTCTCATCTACAGAAGAAGAGTACAGAGGAGTTGTAAATGCAGCAACTCAATGTTTATGTTTGCAGGGGTTACTTGGTGAGTGTGGATTCGAATCAAAATACTCAACTACTATCTATTGTGATAATCAGAGTACCATTCAAATCTGCAATGATCCAGTTCAGAGACAGAGAACCAAATACATTGAGATCCATATGCACTACATCAGACAGCTTGTGCATGATGGCACCATTCACCTACTCTTTTGTTCATCTTCAAAACAAGTAGCAGATATCTTCACCAAAGTTTTTTGGGAGAAGACATTCAACAATCTCAAATCACTGCTGGGGATTTCTAATCATGCTGTGAAGCATGAGTGATGACAAGATTTTCAAATTTTTTTTTACTGTCCATGTTTAGGGGAGGATTTTTCCCACTGGGTTTTTGCCTCTTTCCTTGGTTAGATGGACATGCAGTATGTAAAGGGTGACTAAGCCTTGTTGCTAGGACCTATAATTTTCTGATATTTTACTCATAATTCAGGCTTAAGGGGGGGTGTTAGAATAATCAACCCATAGTTAGATACCTTAGACATTAATTAATCCAATTTTTGTCTTATTTGCCTAGTTTTCATATTCCACCTTATGCAAGTTGTCCTCCACATATCCAAAGTGGTGAAACTTGCTAAAATTGAGTCATGGAGCACTTGAGAAACCACTTGGAATCAAATCTTCTTTATTCCTGGCCTTCCTAGCGCATGTCTATGTTTTCTACTTTATTGCCTGCTTTTGCTGAGTTTTGAGGCAATTGGGAAAGTTTGACTAGGTGAAGTTAACTTGTTTTTTGTCCTCATAATCCTCCACTCTTTTCTCCTAAGAAAAGCATGTACGAGTTGTCCTTCCATCATCTATTAGCTTTCCTAATTGATTTTTCCAATTCGTGAGCTCCTAGATAGATTTGGAAACTGCTTTATGCACCTATGGGGGATTTGCTTAGATTTAGTAAGCCTACTTTGACCAAATTCGAATGGAATCCTTATGCATTCAAATATCTCATGTAATTATTTATTGTGGCAGCCTATGACTTCACAAGGTTGGCTATTGTACACTTATTCAATACAGATTAGTGTTCTGCTCCATATTCAGTCTCCTTTGTGTGTAATTTGCATGTGTAATTGGCAATTTTTGTGAATGTAATTGTTCTAACACCTGGGTTCTGTTATAGCCTGTTTTTGTTTTCTATTTTTGAAACATTCGCTTATCTTAAAAATATGGTTTTTCTTATTTTTTTAAGTTTTGACCTTGGTTTCTTTTAAAATATTTTGATTTTAGCCTTAGGTTTATAGTTGATTTTACAGGTTTTCTTTTTAATTTTTGCATGATTTAATTAATTTCATGGTTTTTATGGGCTTATCGGATGCATATATTTCTAAAAGGTTCTAAAGAAATAGCATAATACATTACTTAAAGTTATTTGCCAAAAAAACAACACTTAGTTTGGAGTTTTGGTTAAAAAATCACAAAACAGGGATTCCTGTAGCGCTAGCCAGAAAAAATTACACTAGCGCGCTACAGGAAAATCGTTTTTGCCAAAATAGTCATTTTTCAGTCCGATTTTTTGGGGGCTTTCATCCCTAAGGTGTTAACTACATCAGTTATCACATTTGATACATGTTTTGCCAAGTTTATCATTGAAACAGGTGTCTGTTCATCATGTGAGGGAGATCATGGCAATTGTATGCAAATTTATGGAAAATGATGATAGTGAGTAGAATAAGGCAAGATTTTTGGGAAAGAGGTTCTCAAACTGAAGATTACAAAGCTGGTGGGCACCGGGGTGGAGACACATTGCTAAAAAATCAGAAATTGGCAGTTGAAGGAAGAATTAGGGTTTCACAGTGTGACAGCTAGAGGTGAGATGGAGAGTTGAAGACACCTGGAGCGTTCAATTCGACATTTATCCAGTCCAGGAATCAACTTCTAACACCTGCATCAAGCTTGGAATGAGGCCGTGGAAGATGAACCCAAAACCAGACTGTTTGTTGTAGGGACAACTTTTCTAAACATTGTGGAGTTTGTTTCACCTTGGAAAAGCATGGAAGAAACCACCTAGATTCCATTTTCTTGTTGTATTGGAGGTGCAACAACAAAGGCAGCACTTGTTGTAACTCTAAACTTCATCAATCTTCAAAATGATCAGGACCCACTTGAACCAATTCAAAAAAATTTAGCACCCTTGTCATGCATAAGACCTTTTGTGTTAGAAAAAGATACTCTCAAGGTTCCTGATAAATATTCTTCAGATGAGGATGGAAGTTATTGCAAACAATCTCCAGTTAGCGAAGAATGTGAATCTGTTGATTTATTTGATTCTGAGTCAACTGAGGAGGGTGAAGTCATTGAGGCAGTGCAGATGCATTCATCAGCCTGAGGCTAAGGATCAAAGATGTATCCATGAGGGAAAGACTAAATCATCAAGATGTTTAAGATGCGATATGATTTTGTCTATATCTGACTCGAGGAAAAAACTGGAAGGCATGGCTGATATGATTCGAGTGAAAAGTCTCAATGAGAAACCAAAGAAAAAGGACGAACTAATCCAATCTGTGCAGTCAATTTCTATTAGTGAAGTAAATTATGACATGGCATCCACTCTGTCATCTAGCCTTGCATATGAGAATGATATCTCTGATGTGGTTGGCCTGAAAAGTGAGAGTGATGGGTTCAATGAGAACTTCAGGAAAAATGGTTTCCATCTTCAATCTGCACAACAGAGTCTTATTTGTGAAGGAAATGATTTGATCTTGTCTACGCCATCATGTAAACCTTCATTTCAGAATGAAGACATAGAAAGATTGCCTGATTTGATCAACACAGAAAGCTCAAATGACAATCTCAGAAGAAAAAAATTATTGCTACCTTCAATATGTGAAGCAAATTTCTAGTAGTGAAGGAGATGCTACACATTTCCCTTCCCTAGGCAACCCTACATTTGATAGTCATTTGGAAAATAACCAAAGCATGATAGATTTTGCTAGTATAGATGAGTTCAATTAGAGACTCAAGGTAAAAGTATCCCTTCAATGTTCCCAAAAGGTTTCTATCAATGGCATTTGGGATACAAAACAATGTGTAAAACCATCTCTATTGCAAAACAAAGTACAAGAGTCTGAGAGTATGCTTCCAAAAGATGATCGTGATTCTCTCTTTGTTCAATTAAAATACGAAGAGAAGCAGTTAATACCCAAGATTAGTGTGAAAAGTCAGATTGACAGGAGGAATGACCTTTGACACTATTTGGGATGAAATTACCAATGCTATGATGGTAGAGAGTCAAAATAATGAGCCACATATTTACATAGTCAGCTGGAATGACCATTTTTTCCTTCTTAAGGTAGAAAGGGAAGCATTTTACATAATTGATACACTTGGGGAATGATTGTTTGAAGGGTGTAATCAGGCCTACATTTTGAAGTTTGATCAGGAGACAGCACTATACCAGTTGCCACCAAAAGATCAGAGGAAAGAAGAAGAGAAAAGTACCCTTAGTCAAACGCCTATCACAGCAAAGGATTTAAAGTCTACAGCAACAAAAGATTCAAAAAATACAGCAACAAAAGATGCAAAATCTGCAGCATAAAAAGATTCAAAATATGCATCAGTGAAGGATTCAAAGTCTACAATAGCAGAGTAATTCTAGAAGAAATTTCAGAACCTGCAAAAGAAGATTGTGAATCTAAGCAGCATCCAGTTGACAGTGAGAACAAAGATTTGCAGGTTGTTCACAAGGAGACTCAGTCTGTTCAGAATGATACACCATCAGAGACATTTGTTGCTGAAAAGATTGTACCTGCAGAAGAAATTTCAGATAAAAAAGAGGATATTGAAATGCAAAGATTATTGAGAATTCTGCTCTGTTTTTCCTGTTTTGGGTTATTGAAATTGAATGTGGACCACGAGCTGATGGAGATGAATTTTAGAAAACAAAAAGATGTTTTTGTTCATAAGATAACTATTCACAAAAACCTCTCTCAGTTTTGCAACGGATATTAAGGTTTGAAATATTCAGTTTAATCTTTACAGCCTATTTTTCAGGGTTTTAAAAATATTTAATATTTCCCTGTTTTAGTGTTCATCTTGCGGGGCATATTCTAATTGATTGGAGATGAATTTTTAAAAACCAAGAGACATTTTTTCCATAACAGACCTGTTCACAAAAACCTCTCTTAGTTTTTACACAGGTGTCAGGGATTGAGAGATATGGAAGCTTCTTTGACACCTATTTTTCAGAAATTCGCCATATCTACCAGGAATCCGATTTTGCTATTTTTAGTCAATTAGTTGAAAGTTAGTTAATGTAACTACTGGGTAGTTTCAATTTCGACCTAATGAAGGGAAGATAGAACTACTTATTTGTAATTATAAAAGATGGACAAGGGTACAAAAGAGGGGTTCGACTTTTGGATGGCTAGAGGAGGTCTCTTGACTTGTTGATAAGCTAAGTACTTGACTCTCATGTGTATTTGATGAACTGATTATGAAATATATGCTCCATTTTACCCTTCAGTCTATTCTTTGGCTTCATTTCTAGCTTGTTTAGCTACACAATTGATAATTTCATTGCTGGTTTATAGTTTTTATGCTTGTAGTGCTTGTCAGTTGTGGATGAACTTCAATGTTATGTTCTGTTGGATACATGCTTGTCAGTTGTGGATGAACTTCAATGTTATGTTCTGTTGGATACATGGTTATTATATTATGCATCTCAGTTCTTCTTTACTTGTGATTTAGTCCCTATTTGAGTTATGAATGTATTACCTCTTGTCACCAAACTTCACAACCAGAAAAACCTTTCAAAAACCCTAAAAACATAGTTTTGTTTGATTGAATATTTGAGATTGTGTTGGCTTGTTTCTTTGTAGTCTGGAAACAATTTCTGGCACAAACAAGTTCAATTTCCACATATACAAAAATTTTAAAGGAAAATTAACTACTCGTTGGATGGGTCCATATGAAGTAGTTATAGATTTTGATAATGGATCAATAGAAATTAAGAAAATTGATGATTCACAAATTTCCTTTGTAGTAAATGGACACAAACTTAGACTTTACCATCAACCCATATCTAAACAGGATTTCGTACAAAATTTCTTGCAACAAAAGGAGATGGAATTGGTTGAAGAGGAAATCATTCCTTCTCCTCCTAATCCTTAAAGTTATTTTGGTTTGCCATTACTTGTATACATGTAAATATGTTTGTGTTCGCATGAATAAGTAAGATTCATTTCTAACAAATTAACTGCATTTTCATCCTTATGATCATTTGTTGCAGGTTTGTCAAATTAAAGTGGAAAGACTCTTTTTCCTTTTTCTTATGAATTTTGTAGATGTTTTGTTAAAAATAAATACGAATCATCTAACAAGTGGCGTTGCAGTTTGATTACAAATATTTTCTCTCTATAAGCAACTTATGAAGTATTATTTGAAAAGGGGTGGTGCTTTAAAATATTCATGATATATCTTTCTTTTATGTTACTATCAAAGTTGAAGTTTATAGTACAATTGAAGAATCCCTTGTATATCATCCTTAACCGCTGATTCTATGATTTGTTATGCTTTTATATATGGTATTTTGATTTAGACATGTACATTTTTTATTTAATAAGACAGTTTCTTGAAAGACCTACTCTAAACATCATGTTCTTCATATTCTTATCCTATACCTATGGATTACTAGTTCATCCTATACTTATTATCAAAACTTGTCTCTTAAGCATTTTTGTGGTAACTCGGAAGTAAGTGAAATTTTTGCTTGTGAGGAACATTACTTATCATTTTATGAAGAAGAAAGATTGAAAGATAAAAAAAGCAGCTTTAAGTTATTCTCTTTTAACATGATCTATAATTAAGGCCAGTTTATGTAAGAAATTTTCACTTTAAAAATTGAATTATGTATTTAGTAGGCTTAGCACGCTCTAGTACCAACTAACTTCCATATACTCAAAATCATTATATGAAGCAAACCCGTCGAGGTACTAAACAGGCCTGCTGGCAGTGGGTCAATGCTAAGTAACATCTTAAAACAAGGAAGCTCGGTAAATGCAAGTAAACCTGTCGAGGTACTGAACAGGCTCGCTGGCAGCGGGGATATGCTTGCATGGTACCAAGATAAACCCACCGAGGTACTGAACAGGCCTGCTGGCAGCGAGGCAATATCAGGTAAAAGAGATCTGGTTAATGCACTACTATGCACGTGGTTCATTGAAAATGATAATATTAGAATATATAAATACATGTGCAGGAAAATTGTTTATGATGTCATTAGAGAATGGCTGTAAGTTGTGCTTGGATCCAGCCATCTAATTCAATCAATGCCTAGGATATGATTATCCTAGGAATGGGACCCATAGCTGTAAAATCTCACAAAATCTAGGGTAAACTCATAATATTCTTAAGATGACAAGACATCCTTACAATGAGGCATGGATGACTAGTTTTTCCTATGGCATTTTCCAATTATACTATTATAATTCACTTGATCTTTCTAAGCACTGTTATTTCTGATGAATGTACATATCTGAATCATTTCTATTTTACTAGTTTGTTTTCTTTTTCGTACAAAAATGATCACAGCATGATAAAACTCTATATTAAATTAATTTGAAATTACTTAGTTTTTCTTGTATGGCTTGAGGACACACCATATCTTTGGTTTGGGGAGGAAGAGTACGCTATGAAGATTATACTATTGTTTATTTTTCTGACTATTTATATAAAAGATTATTTATCTCTGACAGATGACAATGTTTTCAGGATAATTAGCAGCAATCCAATCGAGAATAAAGCATGTTTTTACAGAAAAAACATCTATATGAAGGATCATATGCAAGACCATATGAAGGGTCGAATGCTGGTCTGAATGAAATTCCAAATGATGGTCTAAATAAAAATTGTGATATTATAGCACTAATGATTTAAAAGCATGTCAAGGTGTTAGCTTAATTTTGTTTGGGCAAAAGGTTAAAATTGGTTGAGTCATAACACGATTATTAAGTCACCTTTACGAGGGCATTATGAATAATATCGACCTATGATGTTGTATGGTTGTGTTCTAATTCTACCTCCATATGGATTCAATATGAACTTATGACCTTTTCAGTCTTCATGACTCTACCATCACCCCTATCCTCTTACCCACTCGCATGCGTAAACTATCAAATAAGTCGCTCCTCTTGTTAAATCAAGATTATTATGGTTATGAATATGATTATGCATTCGTATTAAGTCATACGTTCAACCTGTCCAAAGTTTTACTTTGGACATGGTTGATTTGATTGCAACCTTATGAACTCATTAAAATAGGCATTCTTGACGGCACACGTCTCAAGATCTTCCATAATGGCACGATCTCCTACGCGTGCCGAGCCTTTTGTGTGATCATTTGGATGATTGAATGAGGCACATTTTAAATCAACGCCGTGGGAGCTTATACTCTATCGCTCTCACTTACCATTATCCCTGTAGAGTTGTGTTAGCCACCTTCTTCCTATTACGCCTTACAAACTCTATATCCTAGTCTCTCCCTGAACCATGCCAAATTTTTTTGAGCCGGAGAGCTACCAAGACTTATTTCAAATGCCATAGTTCTGGGAATGCCGAGAGGTCTTTTTCTGTGCCAGCTGGAACTCGTTCCTTCAGCTACTGCAAGGGTATGATGAGGAAATATCCATGCTTTTCGCGATGAGTTTCGATGGATAGAAGGCAAGGGTTGGCCATCTTGTCTTCCCAGTAACTGAGGAGTTTATTGCGCTCACAACCAAGCTTCCTAGAGAAGGCACTCGGTGGCATAAGCATTGGTTTGTTTCACGGGAATCCCACAACTTCGCCCTTAAACCAGAATACCGACATGTCAAAGGCGTCAAAGGTTTCCATCACAACTAGATTAAACCAAAGTACATCAATCCTTTGACTGTCATCATCCATTTGATCACTTGTGAGGGTAAGTTCAGCATATTTAAAGCATGTCATATCCATTTACTAGCGCATTTTTTTTATTAGAAGTGTTTGAATTTCCCTTTCTATTTTCTTAGAAGTCTAGAGAAGATGTCGAGCCAGGTCAAGAAAAATACCATTAATTCTGAAGGAAGCCTGTATCACCATAGTTTGATTAAAATATTGATCCTAGATTAGCTCAAAGAGTAGAACCAATCTTTGGATACCTTTGTGTTTAAAGTTCTTAACCCCCATTTAAATATCCAAAAATGCCCTCGACATCTTCATAATCGTGAACCCAGTCAATCTCAATCCATAGAGGAGAAAAGCCCCAGTGTTGTTCATCTCAACGATGACACATCATAGGCGAGTCCGTCCACTTATTACACCCCTGTTATCCCTACTAAGTTTGTACCCTTGTCATGACCTCGCACCAGAGTCCAGAGGGAGAAATTTGTCCATTCCATAGTTCAGCCTAGCATCCAGACCGCGGTACAGCCCGATGTTCAGACTGATCATCTAGACGGTATGGCCGAAGCGTATAACCTTGATCCATACTCACCCTTGTTCGTGTTGGCCCATGTCTCAACTGAATTGTTGAAGGATGTTGATCGTGAAAATGTTCCTGCACCTACACGGGACATGAGTCATGACAGCCACATTCCTTCTGTTGATATCGATTCGCCATCAAGGGAGATGAGTCCCCTGCAAGAGTCTGAGTAACCTGTAGAGCCATCTACTCTGCATCAACCAACGGTAGATCAATTAACTCAGGAATTAGCTCAATCAGTAAACTAAAATGAAGAGTATGCTAAGATGATCGCAAGTCTTCGGCAAGAGAATAAATATTTACGCTTGCAGGTCAAAACCATCAAAGAGCTGAATAAGGCCATCAATTTGTCACATAGGTCTCAACATGAGAGGCATGCTATTTTGAAATCACATGCCCAAAAATTGAAGTTTAAAACCCCTGTTTCATCAACCAAGTCGAAGGTAGCTGCTAATGCAGCTCAGCCTTCTTCCTGATTCATTTTTCCTTTGCTCAGTGGGACATTGCATTTCTCCAGTTTGGGGGAATGTTGATCCCAGTTTTGTTATCATTTTCAGCTGTTAATTTACATGTTTGACATATATTTTGTCACATTTTGGCATGTTTTATGTCATGCAACTCGCTATTCATCCCTAGGTACGACTATATTCCGGGTTTATGCAAGTTCTGGTTCATTCTCGTTATTTCATGATTTTATTAGTTAATTCGATGATATTTGATGTATGTTTGATGCTTAATTTGATTACAAGCCATAGTCTTCAAATGAGCCAATGAACAGACAATGCATCCACCCTAGATATGCGTAGAGCATATCCATCTCACTGTCTAGCTCACTATTCAGTCCGTCGAGCTAACCGCACGTTGTTGATAGTAGATTCCCGAGCGTTAAAGCATGGAAAATTCCTGTTGTCCACGCATATGGGTGATAGTGAGATCTTCATTCTAGAAGACTTGCCAGCATCCTGCTCTTCTCAACACCCTAAAATCAATCCACGTAATAAGGATCCTCATGCCACATCACGCACCATGAAGAACTAACGTGCGATGAATAAGGAGAACTAATGCACGATAAAGGAGGAAGAAGCACTGTGTGTTGGCTCTTAATCAGTTAGTTGTCATAAAGGTTGACTAAATTTAGAGAGTAGTTGACCATTAAAGGGTCAACCTGCTCACCTTTGTAAACATTATATATATCATCCTCCACGCGAGTGCTTAGTTAGCCAGTTTATGCATGTAATCAGTCGTTGTTGAAAAGCTCTATAATATTGCTTCTCACTTTAATATAAGTTATGCTCATGTTGTTTATGATCCTGTTCATGTAAAGCGTTTAGTGAGCCATCACTCTGATTGT
Source organism: Pseudotsuga menziesii (assembly GCA_001517045.1). Classification (NCBI taxonomy): domain Eukaryota; kingdom Viridiplantae; phylum Streptophyta; class Pinopsida; order Pinales; family Pinaceae; genus Pseudotsuga; species Pseudotsuga menziesii. Next base: position 86,634 of record LPNX010411005.1, read on the forward strand.
TGGGAGGGCTCCTCATCAAACAGAGGTTTCATTCTTATGTGTATTTTCCTATATCTCTTTCTTTGCATTAGCTTAATTTCATTTATAATTTTTTATGCAATTTTGTTTTCTACAATTACTTGTTTTCAGTAGCATATATTACTTTATAATGCCATGTTGTTTAAGTAGTTTCATTTCCAGAGATAATTAACCGGTTGCACGCATAGCTTTGCTTTCAGTTTGTTTTCTAGCTTTCCTTTGAGCTTTATGTTTGGTTTCATTGTTACAATCAAATAGAATTTAGTTAGTTTAATTCTGTAGGTTTAGTTTGGTTATAGTTAGGTTTGATTTTGTCAGTTTTTTATCTAAGTTTTAGATTTAGTTCAATTACATTTCAGTTTGTTTAATGATATGAAGTAGTTTCTTTTCTATAATCATAGACTAGCATAAGCCACCCTTTCACAGTAGGTTCAGTTTTATTTACTTCTGCTTTATTATAAATTCACTTAGTTATACTTCAATTTGTTGAAAAATGTAATAGATAATGGTGTCTTTATAAATATGAATTAGTTTAAGTTACTTTAATGTTGAATTTAAGTAGGTTTAATTCTTGTTTCTTTGCTCTTTATTATCATATGCATGAATTAGCTGATCTCAAATTCATGTAGATTAACTATTTCTTAAAATTCTAGTGTTTTATGTATACAGAATGTCATTCAGACAGCTTGCTTAACCTATCGTTCAGACCTACCTTCTAGTTTGTTATCCAGCCCTTCATTCAGCCTTTAGTGTTTTTCATCTATTTTAAGCCCGTTTCTTTAGCTTTTTTATTTTATTTTGACTGTGGTAGTTAGATAATAGTTATATTTATTATTAAAGCCTTAAGTTAGACTGTTTAAAAGTATTTATTAAAGTCTTATTCCTAGTTTTCTCTCCTTTCACCCTATGCTTTGAGCTATCATTTTGTGATTTTGTTTCTCTTGGTTTCTGATTTCCTTCTCTAATACTGTTGTAATGTTTTGTAATCATATGGTTGGTTTGCCTTCATTTATTTCTTTGTACATGGAGTCTTAGGGTTAGATGTGTTAATTTCTAGTTTACTAGCACCTTGTAAGTTGATCATAGCACTAAGACCTCTTCCTTTCACTGTGTGGTTACTCAAGAGACTTGTAGAATAGGATTTAAAGTTATTTTTATTAAGTTTTCTACTTGCTTATTCTTAAGTTTTCTTTATTAAGTTTTCTATTTGCTTCTAATTAAATTATCTTTATTAAGTTTTCTACTTGCTTCCTTTATTAAGTTTTCCACTTGTTTATAAGTTAAGTTTTTTTCCTTGTATTCAGGTTCTTTGTTTGGTATGCCAGAAGTCCTTTGTTTATGGAATAAATAATCATGTTTACTATCACCTACATTCCTTAGTTTCCACATATTTGTAGAAGTTAAATTAGATTTGATTCCATTAGTTTCTTTACTTCTTTTGAAAGTCATTTTGATACCACTCCTGCTCCTGTTCCAACCACAGTGAATGCTTATCCTCAGAACAACCATGGAGAGTGGAACTAGATAGTTTAGTTTGGCCATTATGTACAGTTGTTAGTTGCATGTATAGTCTAATTTTTGCAGTTTGTGAAATATATCTAGTGTTGTAATTATGTTTTCTTGTATAGTTAGTCTTTGAAGTTGTTTGTAAAATCTTTCTAATTCTTATATTAAGAAGTGGAATAGTTGATTATCAGGAAGTTTACTTTCCTTAGTATTGTTCATATCCTTACTTTCTAGTATTTGTTTATAAAGTAAAGGAGTAGAGCTTGATACTACTCTGGTCTAGTACTCTATTCCAGTATAATTATCGTAATAAGTTGAATTTATAGGATTTTGACTTGATTTTTCATTTTGAAAGATCTTTCGATCTTTTATTTGTTAAAATATTTCTACGACGCCCTAGGAATCCCTCTACCTTCGCATATACTTTGTGTCAACTCGAAGTTTACCAACCTCGGTCGATAATCAAATATTAAGTGGATTATTTAAGTCATTATAACACCCAACACTATACTTCCATATGCTGAGTGTTTAGTTTTGAAGATCCATTTCGAGGATACCACCGGCTTGTCTTTTGGTCTTGGTACTACTTCCCACACATCATTCTTTATAATGGATTGGTATTCCTTGACCATTGCATCATCCCACTCCTTCTGTTTTATTTCTTCTTCAAAACATGTTGGTTCTTTATCAACTAGATCACACATCAAAGCCATATAACCAGGGTATGACTTTGGCTTCTTTCTTTCTCGGATGGTTCTTTTTGGAACACCATGTCTTTTTTCTTCTTTGATTACTTCACGATCCCAGACAAGTTTTCTCTTTTGAGAAATCAATTCATTTGGTAATTCTTCAAGTAACTGAGGTTCTGTCATTACATGATCTTCAGGCATCTGTACTTCTTCTTCGTTTCTAAGTGGTTTAGTATTTTCAGGAGTTTCATGCTCCTCTTCATCTTCCTTATCTTTCTTTGACTTTATGAAGGTTGTATCTTCATCAAATGTGACATCTCTGCCAAGTTCAATTTTACGGTAACCTGGGATATAGATCCGATAATATTTTGATTGTTCACTATACCCTATGAACAATCCCTTCTTTCTCGAAGGATCTAACTTTGTCCTTTTCTCCTTGGGAATGTGAATGTATACATGACAACCAAATATATTTAGGTGACTTACCTTTGTATTTTCTCTGGAAAAATTTCTTCTAGAGTTTCATTCCCAAGGGAAGTATGGGAAATTCTATTTTGTACATATACTGTTGTTCTTGTTGCTTCTTCCCACAGGTACATCGGAAGATCTTGATCATGTATCATAGCTTTCACAGCTTCCATGATAGATCTATTCTTTCTTTCTGCCACACCATTTTGTTGTGGATTATAGGTGATCTCCCTCTTGATGCCAGCTTCCTTGCAGTAATCATTGAATTCATTTGATGTGAACTCTCCTCCATTATCTGACCTCAAAATATTTATTTTCTTCTCAGAGAGATTTTCCACTAGGGCCTTAAATTCCTTGAACCTTTCAAACACTTCATCCTTCTTTTTCAAGAAGCATATCCAAGTCTTGTGGTAGTAGTCATAAATAAAAGAAGCATAGTAGACATACCCACTTAATGAAGTAGCTTGCATTGTCCCACATATGTCTGAGCGAATAAGATCTAAGAATCCCTTTTGCTTTACTATCATTTTTTGGATAAGGATTCTTAGTATTCTTTCCTTGTGCACATCCTTTGCACACTCCTTTATGTTCTATCTGAATTTCTGGTAAACCAGTCACAACCTTGCTTACAATTGGTAGAGCTTTGTAGTGAACATGAGAAAACCTTCTGCTCCATAACTCACATGGGTTTACGGGACTAGTTGCTAAAGTTGAATCTGTATGTCCCTTCAATTTGTAGACTCCTCCTTCTTCAACTCCAATATCTACTGCATCATCTATGGTTTTGAATTTTTTCCACATGAGAAATTTTCCATCCACAAAAGAAACTCTGAAGCCTTTCTTGTCTAAGGCTAAAATGGAAAGGATATTCTTCTTTAGTCTTGGGACATACTTGACATCTTTCATTTTCATAGGCTTTCCATAATCCAATTAATAGGATGCTTCTCCTATTCCTTTAATGGGGTATTGGGAATCATCTCCAAGCATTACTTTGTGTGGAGATTCCTTTTGTTCAAGGCATGAGACTGATTCCTTGTAACCAGTCATGTGCTTGGAGACACCACTATCAACTAGCCAGGTGTCATTTCCTAGTGAGACTAATCTTGTTAGAGAAGAGATTAAAAAATATTCTTCATTGGAGTCTTCATCCTTCTTTGCTTCTCCTTCAACTTCTTGATCACTATCTTCAACAACATGGGCCTGAAACCTTCTAATATTTTTTATTCATTTTTCTTTCATGAGACAATTGATGGCAATGTGTCCCAACTTATGACACATGAATCATTCAAAATTTGAGAAGTCTCTCTTGGGTCTTTTAAACCCTCGAGTCTTAGGAGGATGGTCATGACTCTTCATTTTTCCTTTGGTGTGGGTTGTCAAGGCTTGATCCTCATTGTCATTTAGTTTTTTTTCTCTAGCTTCTATCCTGTCTTCTTCTTGAACACATTCTTCCCATAACTTTAAGAATTTGGTTAGTTTCCATTTTGAACAGAATCCTCAGATAAAGGCTTCCTAAGCTATTGGAAGACCATTTAAGGTTGTCATCACAATCTCTGCTTCTTCACCCATATTATCAATGGATTCTAGTTGATCCTTTATTTGAGCTACTCTTGTAAAGTAAGATTGCATGGTCTCTGAATTTTGAGCTCTTACACTTTTTGAGTTGATTCCTCAGGGTCATTTCCCTATTAATGTTTCTTCCTTCAAATAGACCTGATAGAGCATCAAACATTTCTTTTGGAGTCTCTCTTGAGGATACTTGAGGAATCAAGTTATCTTTGATGGAGTTAGCTATGGTCCTTTTAGCTATGATCATATCCTTCTTATGCTTGGACTTAGCTTCAACTTCTTCTGGTTCTTTCACTTTCTCTTTCACAAATTTATCTAGATCATTCTCTTGTAGGATGAGCATGATCCTATACTTCCATGCTCTGAAGGTTTCAACACCTTCACTATTTTCATCTAGCTTGGTATTCTTTGTCATCTTTAATAACTTCAAATGGAATAAAGAGGAATAATACTTACTTGAAGAAAGCAACTCCCTCCTTCTAGATGACCGTAGGGTTTGATGCAAAAATCCTAAATTTTCTATTGGGATCACAGGTAGAGTTGAATGGTGAAGAAGATGCACCTCCCTGGGTCGAGGTAGACTATATCTTCCATTTTTTGAGATTGATGATGAAACCTCAGGACAACTGAAGCCCTAGTTTGTCTCGACAGCAGTAACAGGTCCAAAATTGAAAATTACTAGAATTCAATTATGTCTCCACAGAAAGTTGTGCTCTTGAGGGGCGAGTTGAGAGAGATCTCTTTTCTGGTTGATCTGTCGAGGGATTTGTTCAGAGTAACAAAACCCTAACTGTGTAGTGCTTCCTTTCAGGGTGGCTTTGATACCATCTTGAATTTTTCTTAATTTTCTTAGATGATATCTTAAAACAAATAGTTACTAGTAGATCACTAAAAGAACAACAAGCACAAAAACACAATAACAGAAAGATTTTCCTCGGGGAAACCATAAGGGATAAAGCCCCACAAAACTTCCTCAGTATAGAACTCAACCAGAGCAGTGTAAAAACCCAAACAACTGCTTCTCTCTTCTTTTTGGCGCTCTAATCTTTCCCTCTCTTACAAAATAGCTTGAGTGAGTGACCACAAATGAAGGGAAGCGCCTTTCTATTTATATTCTTCAGTTGAATTGACCTCTAACCTAATAGGGCCGACTTCTCTAACTCATTGGGCCGACTTGTCCAAATGGACACCACAAATAACATTTATTATATTGACACTTCGGTACTATTGACCCGATTCACATCAATAGGTTTACATTAATTCTTCCAATGATACTAACAAGACCAAACTCATCTCCCAAAGGAGGAATACAATCAATACATCTGGAATATCTTCCGAAGTTATAATACTTTAACACATAGATCATCAAAAGAAGACCTTACATATAGTCGAATTGGCATAGATGAGAACATCAAAAGTTCAAAAACTTTACATAAAAGATGCCCCAAGGGCATGTGAATATAACACTAATAGCAATTATAAGACCAATCTAATCTAGATTACCACTTATCCAGAAAAAATTTCTTCAAAAGATGTAAATACCATGTTAGGATCATAACCATAAAAAAATATGCATGGATTATATAAGAGTCCAGGAAACCCATGTAACTGACAGTGGGAAACTTAGTCACAACACCATCCATAAAGTCCCATTGATGCCAAGTGCCCACCTCCAGTAGAAGGTCCTTTTTCAAAGGAGAGTCTGCTTCTTTATCCCTTTCATGATAGACGAGTTGAAAATATGAGTGGTGAAAAAAAGCGAGCAACCTTTGAATGCCATCAAAGATAGGAGCCAGTAGAAGGTTTTTAGGATGTTTATTTTTTATGACCCAATGAGTAGGAAAATTACCCACCTTCAAGATTTTTTGATCATAGAAGAGTATCCATTTGTTTAGAAATTCAGATATTTGACTGCTTTAACGCCAAAATATAATCTGCCCATGTGAATATGAAATCCCTTCTTTCAATTCCAAGAAAATCCGCTAATAACCAATGTTGAGTGAAGAGAGTGGTATTCAATGGGTAATGGATCTGATATAAATAAAAAAATCCTTTTTCTCGTAACTTCTCCACTAGCTATGGTGGAAGGATATAATTCCCCTAGCATCTGATCTAGGGGTCTTGTCCAATTCTTAGCTTCCTACCATTCCCTACCTTCCATTCCAGCTAATCTACTAATGAGATCAAAAGCTTGTACCAATGCTTTCAAGACGATACATGCATTGCTTGTAGCAATGCTTTCAAAACGATAGATGCATTCCTCTCATGCTTTTCCCTGGTTGAAAGCCAATCTTCTACCGATAGAGGAAAAATGTATTTGTTGATCACAACATGGGTCCATAGACCTTTGCCTTTACTCACTTGCATTACACGTTTATTGTATATGACTTTTTATACATGCTCTCACAATATCTTTAATTTGTTGTAAGTTCCATATGAATGTAATTTCGACTCAAACTTTAAGTAAAAATGACTACTATTCCTTTGAAAAATAAATATTCACATCTTAACCACCAAAATAAAATAATATTCATCAACAAATTCTCCTTACAACCACGATTCTTATATGAAATGGTGATCTTCTAACTTTTAGAAAAAAAACGAAATTGATACTCTTTAGAGAAAATAGGGGCAGGGATGATGATTGCCCATGAATATGATAACACCACTCTGGATAATATTAACAATGTGCATCCGATCATTGACTTTGTTAAGATGAAAAGAAAGAATATGGAAATGTTGTTTAAATAAATAATTAAAGGGCCTACATTTCAGAATTAAAAATGCGATACATTTTAGAATTAAAAATGCGACACAAGAAACTTTTGACAAAGTTATGAAGTACTGAGGGAGATGATGGCATGTGGCGACATTTATTACTAGTCTACCACGTGTCTCTACATCTAAAAGACGGCCGCCAATGTTTGGACAGAAAGTGTGCGTTGAGCGCAAATTCCAACTACCCAAAAGATGAAATTAAAAAATAATTTTATGATTTGTTTAAGCAGTTATTAAGCAGCACGTCGACACGTGATAAGAGACATGACTAGACGGCCACCATTCCACATCATCACCATGCACGGTCCTATTCGGAGTTTAAAGCGTTGGGTTAGGGTTTAGGGTTTAACGCCCAGAAATAGGGTTTAAGCTCTGGAGTTGAGTTAGAATGTAGGATTTGAGATTTGACTTTGGCTTTGGGTTTGGAAATGGATTTTTAGACAGGGGTTAGGGTTAGATTCAAAGTTTAAGATTTGGGTTAGTACCAGAATCAAGATTTTAAGGCTTGGAAGTTGGATTAGTTTCGGATGTGGCTTGGTTTTGGCCAGAGATGTAAGATAATTTGAGATCTGGTTTTGCGTGAGAATCGAGATTTAATACCTAGTTTAGTAGGAGAATCATTGAATAAATGAGACCGGTGTGGTTTGTGTTGGTCCGGATATAGCTTTTACTGTCTGGTTTATGCTCAGACATAGGTTTCTATAGGCTTGGAGTTGCTCTGGAAACAGGTTTCGGGATATGGTGCGGTAACAGAATCAGGATTTGATACTTGGGTTAGTACGAGAATCGACGTGTTTCATTCCAGGGTTAGTGTGAAATCTTTGAATTAGGATTCAGAAGTTGCGTTGGCGTTACACTCTAATCAGAATCAGGGTATACAATTTGGGTTAGCGTCAGAAATTCAGAATCAGCAGTCAATATCTGGGCTTAGTGAAGAGTCAGGATTTAAAATTTGGGTTGGTGTCACTGACGGGTTATACAACTGGGATTGGGGGCAAATGCGGTTTGAATTGATTGGTTTTGTTACAGTAATTTCAGGATTGGATGAGTGGGATTTGCTCCGGATTGTATTTACAAATCAGATTGTGTTAACGAGTGCACGCTAATTTACCTCGATGACCTCAAGTCTATTCCAAGTGGGATATTATTAATAATGTTATATAGTAGGGACGGTGGTATTTACAGCGTAAGCATGTTTGGCTGATCAGAAGAAAGCAGATATTTTACGTGCTAGAGGAGCGAGGTTAGGTAGTAACTATTGTGGCAGGCTCCAACAGTTGGTTCTCCTGATTTAGATTAAGCAAATTGCAGGTTTAGGTTTTAGGTTTTAGTACAGGGAGCTTTAATAGTTCATTGGACCTCACAATTCATACTTGTGCTATTTCGAAGTTGTCATCAGTAGATTGCTGATAACTTGTAAGAAAAGACGTGGTTAGTGGAAAACAATTAGTAGAGGGAAAGTGGGGAATTTTCTCTCTTTAGGAAGAGTTCATAGGAGAAGACGCTGGCACTGCATCAAGGCCTGTCTTTTCAATGCTTTCTCCTTTAGGTGCTTTCTCAGACTGGGCTGGTCCATGTGTCCCTGATCAGTAATTTCTCTTTTAATAATACGAGACCTGGTGATCTGAAGCATCCATGAGCATTGGGTTGTGCAGAATTGAGGGCTAGCTGTGTACTTATTTGAGCAGTAGGGAACGCCCCTAGGTGCTAAAGTTGGGCAACACAGACCGGAGCTGTTCGTCTATGTTTGTCAACATGCTGCAGCAGCAGAAGCAGCCTATTGTTTGTTCTTCCACTGGACCTAAATGCAGGTTCACATTGGATAATAATTGCCCTTCAGTGGAAAATGGCAGTCCTGATGAGAGCCAAGGAGTTTCTGAATCTGGATGGACAATGTATTTAGATCAATCCTTGGATGAATATTGTTCTGATGGTTATTATAATAGCAAGAGCCTCATTGGGTTTGAGGATTATGTTGGGAAAAACAACGGTGATGGTCATTACCAACATGCCAACTATGAAGAGGAAGACTCTTCCATGGCTTCTGATGCTTCTTCTGGACCTCAACAGCTCTTGGATGTGGCCCAACTTACTGAGTTCCAAAATGGTGCTCATAGACTTTTATCTTTTAATGACCAGGCCGATTTAAAATTAACTTCCCTTGATGTTGCTGAGATTAGGCAATCCAAACGGAGAAGACTGGAATCAGATGAAGCTATTGAGAAGGATCTGTATCTGCTAGAAGACACTGCAAGCTCGCCTGTGTGCAGCTCTAAGGTATAGTAGTAAGTAGTAATGTCAGCACAGAAGGGCTGATCAGAATGGTTTCATACCCTTTTAATTATATATTGAAACTTGAAAGAATCTCAATATTCAGTTATCCAATTATTTTTCGGTCTCAAGGTATCCGTATTGATAACTGAAGCATTTTGTAATAGATTCATAGAACACATGCAATTTAAGTACTGATGCATTTAGGTTTATGGAATCGTTAGATGCATTTTCCCCATGAAAGTAAATTTATCTTCTGTATTAATTCGGCATATTATGATTGTGATTTGTGTGCAGAGTGAACTCACAGAGAATGAAGTAGATGCCAAGGATTCTATGCAGCTCTCCAACGTCTTTTCGGATTCTTGTGATCAGGTACATTGGTGGAATATATTTTTCAGATCCTTATCTAGCGCTGTTAAATCAAAGTGTGAAGGTTTTTACAGTGCTGGATCATTGTGTTCAAGCTTATGGAATTTCACTTTGTTGAAGCTTCGGAAAGCCAGAGTGGAGACTCTAAGGGGATCATAATCAAGCTGGGAAAAATATAAATCATAATGAAGTTAGATCATCCAGAATTTCTCTATTCATATGTTAATGGTTCTGAGTTTTTTTGGAACAATATATTACCAATCTGAGTATTTTTTTTCATAGAAATTATCATGTATTGACAGGCCGATGCGGTCAACAAGCGCTTGGATTTACTACAATCCATATTGCCGGAGAGAACAGTAAGATCCATCTACTCAATGTTGTATATACGGTATGATAGGAGAACAGAAACTTAAAAAATAGTAAGATCCATCTACTCAATGTTGTATATACAATACGATAGGAAAACATAAACTTAAAAAATAGTTAGATCAATCTACTCAATGTTGTATATACAGTATGGTAGGAGAACATAAACTTAAAAAATAGGCTCTACAAATAGAATAGCGATGGAAAATACAGATATGTATAACAATACGACTGGTGGTGATGCATGTGTTTATTACAAGTCCATTATACCATCCATTTCTTTTGTTTTTTGGGGTCTAATTGAGGTTTAACTGTTATGCAGATTTGCAGAGAAGAAACGCTGGGCGTAGCAATGGATTATATAAGCGAAATGGAGCAAAGAATTAAGGTTTACAAATTCTTTTGCTGTTATTATTGTTATGAAATGATAGTAACAGTAAAAACACTCCCAGAAAGTATGGAATGCTCAGATTTCTTATATATTGATAAGGTTAGTGAGCTGAGGTGTTCTATATATTGATATTAGCAATGCAATACTTGCAGGCATACGAAGGCAAGGATTATAACAGCAAAGGCAGCAATATGGTTTTGCCAGCAGGAGATTTTGATGGGGATTGTGGGGTTCTCAAAAAGCGAGGGCTGTGCTTGGTACCCATTCCCACAATGCGAAGTGGAGTCTGAGAGTTCTGTGAGGGGCGGGGGTTCGTGTGGAGGAAATGGATGTGTGCTAAGATAACATTTTTGGAAGGGCAAAAGCATAACAGGCAGACTGCCTTGCTCACAGATGAATTTCTGTGTTATATGCATTTTTGAGCTTTTAATTTAAAGCGCCTGATACTCATTGCCCACAAAGTCTGCAGCAGTGGCCTAGTTCTATGTATCTACACTTTTTATTTGTAATTCAATGTATACAAAAACAGGTTCTTTTTCAGACGTCCAAGGCCAAATCCTTTGTTTGCATGTGTCTACAGGTCTTATAGATTAGATTAAAAACAGAGACTGATAAATCTAAAACAAATCTATGAGTGCAAAGCTGGCTGGTTGAAAGAATTATAAAATCAAGTCAAATCATGATTGACATGCCAATTACCGTTTGGAAATCTATAATGTTGATTGCAAGTTCAGTGCGTGGAGTTGTAAACCAACCACATGGGGATACCGTTTCCAAATCTGGTAAATGATGTCGGTTCATTAATAAAAAGTAGAGAATATACCTTATTCATATTCATACAAATTTCTCAATTAAATGCAAAAGTAACGTACAACAAAGTGAATTTAAATTTCCAACATCCATAAGGAAGAGGAGGCGTGCCTATAAAATTGTTTGTACTAGTTAGCTAATATTCATGGATTCCAGTACTCATGATTTATACCAATTAAAAATTTCACTACCAGGTTGGATCATGGGCATGGGGCATCCTTTTTCATTTTGAACAGAAACCATCATGGTTTGTTTTTTTCTTCTTCTTTTATTTGGTGTATTTTCAAATTCATTGGATTGTGGTTGTGTTATTCTCAAGATTTATGGTGTAATCATGGCGGATGCAATGTTAAAGGTCTTTACAGTGGGGGTTAGGGTTGGAATTTCATTTCATCTTTATCTTTCAGGTTTTGAATTTTTATTTAACATGAAAGTTACTTTTCATGATAGAATTTTATTAAAAAATTTAAACAATGGAAACATTATTTTTTATTATATATTTTAATGAAATTTAATAAAATTACCTAAAAAATAATATAAACTATTAATTAACATTTATCAACGTTATACAATATATACCCACCAATGTCTATACTACCTACAATTAACATTTAAATTTAGAAAAGGATTTCAAAATTTAAGTTTTCGAAAACTAAAAAAGAGTTAATGACTCAACATATTTAGAAGTATTTGATAAGAAAAATCCCATTGACGGGCAAAACGTCCCCAAATTCCAACACTACGTGGACGGTGGAAGTCATCCTTTGTCACAAAGACATCCCTGCGTGTTGGTTGATATAGTACAAAGAAGTTTGATATTCTTAATGTTGATTGGTTGAAATTTTGTGTTAATTTTATTAATAAATTCAAATAATATTTTATGAATAAGGTTATTATTAAATTTATAGAAGAGATTTTTGTTGGTGGGATAAAGAATTTCTATTATTATTCATAGTGATTTCTTTACTTTATTTTGTAAGTGTATATATCTTATTTTTGTAAAAGTGTATATATCTTATCTTATTTTGATTTTGAACTTATGCATTTTTAAAGACTAAATACACGTGGTTAATATATGCCACTCAAGTTAGTTTTAACATGTTTTTTATATTTTCACATATTTTATGTTTAAATATTTTTGTTATTATTAAATAATATTTTATGTTTAAGGTTATTATTAAATTGATAGATGAGACTTTTGTTGGCGGGATAAAGAATTTCTATTATTATTATTATTCAGAGTGATTTCTCTACTTTATTTCGTAAAAGTGTATATATCTTATTTTTGTAAAAGTGTATATATCTTATTTTGATTTTGAACTTATGCATTTTTAAAGACTAAATACACGTGGTTAATAGTTATGCCACTCAAGTTATTTTTAACATGTATTTATTTATTTTTATATTTTTACATATTCTAAATCAAATATTCATTTTCCTTAAGATTGCAATTTGTTTATTGTATTAAACTTTTCTAAACTATTTTATAATGATCAACTTTGGTTTAATTGCTATGAAAGTTGGTGGATTTCCAATAAGTTATATTATAATTTAATAATAATTATAAAAGTTAAATTTTGGTTTGGAGAGTTGTATAAATAATAGTAGTAATAATTTAAATTTATTTTTTTAAGTTAAATTTTGGTTGGGAGAGTTGGTTGAGGGAGTTGTATAAATAATAGTAGTAATAATTTAAATTTATTTTTTAAGTTAAATTTTGGTTGGGGGAGTTGTATAAATAATAGTAGTGATAATTTAAATTTATTTTTAAGTTGGTTGAGTTGTAGCCATGGCTTAGGTTTAGGTTTTAGAGGGAGAGTGTTTTTGGCATATAAAACTAGATATACTCATAGACTCATAGTGGCATGCCCTATGAGTGATAATTCATTAACTCTAAATTTTGAAGCCTAATCTCAATAAATACGAATACCGGTATGCCCCACAAGTGATAATTCATTAACTCCAAACGTGATCAAGCATGGGAAGATGGTGTCCAACTCATTGGATCCACTTGCAAACTGTACATGATCCTTTCAAGACCTTGTAAACATCCAACTCCCCCAATATAATCTATTTAGTGAACCTCCCCAACTTCTTCCTATGAGTGCAAGGGCCTATCCGACAAATGTTATTCCAACACCTCCAATTAATTTGGGGGTGTTTACCACATGTGAGAAATATGTTTTTTCAATTTCTCTATGGCTACAAGTAACAAACGGGCCACAACTTAACTCAAATCTGTATGGTCAAACAATCTTTTGCAGTTCAACCTATTGTAACACCCCGGTTTTGACCCCGTTTGCATTTAAATACAATGATGTAAATAATCATGGTGTGGAGCTAGGACAAAGACCCACCATCGATTTAGTATTTATGTTTCGACAATTAAGGTGTGGCCGATGGTATTTTGTTTTATGCTAGATGAACATTAACAACTGAACATTATGTTAAAATTGCAATTTTAATTAAAACCCACAGCCGGCTATGTCAACGCAACTAAATGAGATGGGGGCATGATTTTTCCTAAGGATGAGGGAGTGGGGGATTGGAAGAGTGGATAAATTCGAATTGGGCAGAGCCCCACTTTGAGAAAAACGTTTCTTGAATTTCTTGGGAAAAAAAACACCAAAAACAACCACCTTCCCCTCATGCGACAACGTTTCAGCTTCCCTCACGAATTGGAATGAATAAAACGTTTTTGGAAAACCAATTGGGCATTCATGCAGTAGCAAGAAAGAAAAACCATTCTGAGTCTGAACCTTTCAGGAATTTCCATTGTCCAGCGATCTGATTCCTTCACATTTTTGGTTTTCTTGTGTGGATTGTTTCTCTTCATGTTTTTTCCTCCAGTATGTTAGTTGTTCTCTTAAACTCGATTTCCTAGCAGCCGATTTGGTGTTTTGATTGAATTGACCAACAAACGTTTTCATTTTGGTATTTGCAGCAGTTGGTCTAGCACCGACAATGTTCAAAAATTCGTAAATTTCTGTGTGTGTTTGTAATCCCTGGCGTTTGCTACATTTTGATAAATCCCAGCACTGAGATCACTGTGTGTGCATCCACGTTTGGCATTTGAATTTATTGAAGGAATGGAAATAGAGTCTAGACTTGCTTGATAAACCTAGTGTGTGAAAGAACCTCACAGACCAATCTAGAAGGTTGGTTTTCTTCCTTGCATGCGCTAAATAGCACTGGAAGGGAAGGCATGGCTTGAGGGACTGTGTAGCAGAGAAGGGAATGCTCCTTGTGTTGGGTGTGTAATTCTTTAGAAATTAGGCTAGATCTAGTGTGGGTGTTCATAGCTCTGGGGTTGAGCTCACTAGCTTAGCAGTCAGTCTTTCCACCTCCTTGACAGCCTGATAAAACCAACTGGAAGGATGCCTTGGCTGGTAGCCTCATAAACCCATCTATTGGCTTGGTTGTGTTTGATGTGAATTTGGCTAAATGTAAACCACTGGCTGTGTAACTCTGATAAACCCAACTGTGTTGGCTTGACTGAATTTTAATTGGATCCTTGGCTATTGGTGAAGTCTGCTAGTGTTCCTTATTCCTTGGGGAAGATCATGCCCAGCTCGGGGGTGGCAGTGTTGCTGAGAGATTAAAGAAAACATTGGCCTATGGTTGGGTGGAACGTTGCAGCAACATAGCTGGTTGCGGGACAAGCTTCTTTCAAAAGATAAGTATTCTTGTGTATTTAAGTTCTGCAACTGTATTTGCTTATAAATTATTATGAAATTATCATGAACATGTTGAATGCATGAATATGTTGAATGAATGATTTGCTTCCGTTGTATATATCATGTACATTTCATTATGCATCTGTGTATTTATATGTTTTTATAAAATTCATTATTTTATTATGTTCATGGGGCTTAGTTTGCTTGGGTTGTTAGATGTTAGTCGCATCCTCTCCATCGAGTAAGGGTTGGGGACGTGACACCTACTTGGCTGGAGCAAATGCAGACAAATCAACAAGTTTAGGCAATGCATGCACTGAACCTCTTTGGCAATAGAAGGTATCAAATGCTTTGCTTAGTATAACCACATGCAATGTGGATTTTGTTACATAGGCATTTTGTGGTTATTCCACTAGTCTTAGATTGAATCCAATCTAAAGAGTTGAATAAATGTAGTCAAATTTCTATATAATTCAAGGCATTGTATTTAGGTAATGTTAATATAAATGCAATATTGGTTACCTAAAATTTATTTTCTATATCAATTTTGAAGTGCGAACAAATATTGTTTTGGAAAGCAAACAAAACATGAGATCAATATGATTCAATTCATTGCAATATTTCCCCTCATGACAATATCTCCACACCCCTCTCAATAACTCTTCCTTATATGTCCCTCATTCTTTCATCCCTCGACAAAACAAAATATAGAAAGCTATTGGACTCATAAATACAACTAGAGCATCCATGGAACTTTGGGTTTGTTGGCGTCTTTTCCACTGATTGAGGTTCAGATCTCCCTCTCTATCCAACAAAGCACAAGATATCGTCATGATAGAGCTTAAAACTGTTGGAAACACCTACAAAGGTGTTGTCTCACCCAAGATATCTTATTGGGACTATTTAATGACCCAATTCAAAAATTCCCAACAAAGTTAGAATTTGGGGGAAAATGCCTTGACTAGTTTTGACTCTAGGGGATTTGAATGACATAAGAGGGTCTTGAATTTGGTAACTGATATGGGGAGTCTTAATACCACTAAATTGACTCTCTAAAAACTTTATGACAGGTTATATGCATCTGCAACTTGATTTGGGAGCATTGGAAAAAAGGGTAAAATTACTAGTAATTTGTGATGCAATTCCCCCTAGGGTGTGAGCAGAAATGGCTCTCCAACTACTATGCGACCCTCCCAAATTTCCAAACAAAGTATGGAGACTATTAATAGACTTAATTTAATGTTATTTGGTATGGTTAAGAGTTCTGCAATAGAGGTGTAAAGCTTCATATTCGAATGCATAAATTCAATGATATTTGCTTAAGGGAAATGACATGTAAAAGCTCAACTTTGACTCACAAATGGTGTATATAATGGTTCAGAATAGAGAATAATGAATATTAACCATTATCAACATATTAATAGCTCACTAAAAACATAAAACATCAAATCCAAGTCGCAACATACATCAGATATACAACTCCATTGAAATGGGAAATCAACACATGGAAACTAGTCACAACAAAGCTTTGAAATGTGGAAATTTGCATGTGTATTTTTGTTGATTTTGACTTACACATAGGATGGAATACATATTCACCCATGTTTGGGAATCAATTGGAATCAATGGGGCACAACCACCATTTGCACAAGTACGACATCATAGATAAATATGGAAATATTGAAGTGGGGGTTGAGAGAATGGGAGCAAAGATGGGTCACGAATAGTAGCAGTCTCCTATATGAAATAAAAAAAATCCATTAATCTCCACATGAGAGGTCAGGGTGGCCTCTCCCACATCCAACATGGATGAGAATCTCACTCTCTCGAAATTGGCTCACTGGTAGGGTAAGTGAGCACTCACCGTGCAATGGACAAGCTAGTGCTTTCCAAAATGCCAAAGGCAAATCTAAAATGATCAAAATCCATTCTCATTCCTCATGTCATATTTTTATAACCACCCTAAGGTTTTGCAAGGTCAAATTCACTCCCATACAATTCCTCCAACTCATCCTTGATGTTTAGTAACGTCCATGACACTTGCCCTTCTCCTCAACCCTTCATGTTCCTCCAAATTTGAATTGTTGTCACCAAGCCCCCAAGTTCTACCTATGACATGCCATATTGTCATAGGTCTACAATCATGTCTGACTTGTCATATAACATTCCATTATTGTTGTCATAAAACTCATGGAATCTCTCTCCAAGTGGCACCTACTCTCTTCCTAGCCTCTTCCTCTTATATGGGGAGTTATTCCTCTTCACCCATTCAAATCCTTGGGCTCATGATATGTTATTTGACACCACTTTACCTTCCAAGAACTTTCCATTTTTTGAATATTGTAACTTCAAAGGATATTCTAAATGTATTTTACTGATGTAACCCAAGGGAGATGTTATTATTCCTCCGTCAGGGTGTTACTATTGTAATTGGTCATCATAGAGTCATGAGGTAAATCCTCCATTGTAAGTTGGGTCAACAATACCCCAATGAATATAATATAATATTGTATTGAGTCTTCCTAATTTAATTCGGCCTAGTCAGTTAAGTGGGGCCGACTTGTTAGGTAAAATTCAAGTGATAAAAATAGTATAAATAGAGGAGAAGTGTTCCTCATTTGAACACACACTCACTTGTGTATAGCGCATAGGAGAGAGAGAGAGAGAGAGAGAGAGAGAGAGATGTGCTGGAGGGATGCCCACTTGTCTGGGGTCTTGTCTTGTACCTTTTATACATCTTATACAGAGGAAGTTTTGATGGGTTTTCTTCCCCATGAGGGTTTCCCAGGATAAATCTTTGCGTTCTTTTGTGTGGTCGTGCTTGTCTATCTTTCAGTGATCCTTTTTCTTATAGTTATGTTGTTATGATGCTAAATGTTATAAGATATGATATAACCATTATAAAAATAACATGGTATCACAGCTACCCTGAAATAAGTCAATGTGCAGCTGAAACACTACTATAGCTACAACTATTGAAGATTAGGGTTTCATGCTTGAAAACCCTAGAATACTAAAACTAGTCATGTTGGGACTTTCGTTATATCACGAGATTGAAGAAGGATTAGGAATCAAAAATTTTAGAGGATGAAAATGAAATTCTGATGTACCCCATGTAATAGTGTCAGCCTCATATTTGATATAATATAGGATATATGATTCCTCCAAATCAGGGTTCCAGCCTCTCCTAGGATTCAGCCTTAAACAGGTGACCTAGGGAGAATTTCTATATCTCGGGCTACAAAGGTCCAAATGAATTTTCGTAAGATTTTACAAATAGGGCACGAAATTTGGTTTATATGGTAAAATATTCATACCGCGAAGGTGAAACAATGACATGTGGTAGTCTGTACATGTTATATATGCTAAATAGTCCTGAAATAAGTCACCTTGAAATTTTTTTCATAAGTCCCAATTGGTGAAATCAATTCTTCTTTAACCTATGGGGTTGGAAAGAAGACATACTAGGATACCTCAATGCGAAGTTTTAGACACAGAGGAGAAGTAATTTTGGAGATACAACAGAAACAATATCAGGAAATTATGTAGAAGAAATTGAAGACAACTAGGGCATCAGATATTTTGTACTTCTGACCACAATTTTGGGAAAATGAGTATGCTTCTCAGCTCACCTTGAGGAGGCACATATTTATATACAACCAGATCTGAAAGACACCTAAGTTGAAAAATTAGGGTTTCTCTATCAAAACCTAGGTCCACCAAAAGCAACATTCCAAGAACATTTTAAAGCAAGTATCAAACTGAAGCAATCTCATTGGTCAAAGGAGAAAATGCAGATCCAGAAGGAGATGAAGACAAAGAAAAAGAAGGAATCTACCAAAAAAACGAAGATAAGTATTTGAATTTTCTTTCTTGTATATGTTGTGTATTATGCATGATAGAATGTTTGCATTAATGACAATATACTACTAATATGCATGTTATGGGTAAGTAGCCCATGGTGCTATGCAACACTCCATTGCTACTTATCTAGAATGAAACCTCTTTGCTGAAATATTGGATTAGTGCACAATCTCAATGATGTTATGGTAGAGATGGAATGCATCTGGAAAGTTTCCATGAGATATGGATGAATGTTGTATTAGCTAAAATAGTTGCATGATTGTATCATTATGCATAAGAATTTGTCATTATGCATATGAAATGTTTCTAACCATGCAACTAGTGAATTTGAATTATAGGAAAGGTCGTGTACAACTGCCTACAAGAAAAGGAGGATAAGACTTGTTGTGAATAACAAGTGATGACAGTTCAATATTCGCTCCAATAAACATGAACCTGAAGCTCCTAAGGTCAGAGACACCATGACAGAAAAAAGAGCTTCAGAAGAATATAATAGAGCGGTAGATCCACCTCGAGAGATGAATACCATATTTGGCATGAGAGATAATTCAAGATGAATAAAATTATGGTGGGACTTCCAAACCAAAGTAAGAGGCCTCAAATACACTCTAGTTATGTGGCACAATTGAGTACATCAATGTTGCAGGCCCTTCCAGCTATGGAAGAAGCTATGATAAAAGAGTAACAATTGATCATGGGGAATGATGTTTAGGATATGGTTCTGAGACCTGTAGGGAAGTCCGTAGTGTCTTCCATATGGATTTACAAGAACAAGTGTACAAATCAAGGTTCGTGGTTTGTCTAATAAAGAATAGACTATGGCATGACATACTCTGTTGACCAGACACACTTCTCCAATAAAGTAGAAGTATATATCAAGCAAAGAACCACCTGTGCAGAATACGCTTTGTACGAGTTCATAAGGAACCCATAGATAAGAACATCTAGTTACATAAGGAGATTGAAGATCACTTAGAGTGATGAATATATCAATGTTTTCTACAAGGTTGAAGATGGAAACCTATAGAAGATAACAAGCTCACAGATGGGTGCAAGAGGAACATTTTGACAAAGTTCAAGATAAAGGGATCTTGGTATCCAATAACCTAATATGGATGCATAGAAGATCAGTAGTAGAGGATGTCTCCTGTCACTCTGGTACAAAATGTAGAAGGAAGATGATGTTCCACTTCAGGGGGACTGAATGCAGAAGATATTCGAGTTCGACATGGTATGATAGGATGGACAAATTCCTACTAAAACAAGACTTTACCAAGAATAAAGTGGGCTCCAACCTTGAAGGTTGAATGCGGAAGATTGGGATATGTCGATGACGTGATAGAAAGAACTCATGAAGAAGAAATGATGGAAGAATACCATAATAATTTTTGGGATATAATACCCAAACCATAAAGCAAGAATGTGGTATCTTCCAAGTGGATCTACAAGATAAAACATGCTGCTGGTGGAAGACAAGATTTGTGTCTAAATGATTCTCTGAGAGAGAGGGAATTGATTATGAAGAGACATTTTCTCTAGTAGCAAGGTACACTTCTATCTGAACCATCATGGCACTTGCTTCCATGATGAAGTGGGATTTACACTAGATGGATGTAAATACATCATTCCTTAATGGTATGATTGAGGAATAGGTTTACATCAAACAACCACAAGGATTTGAAGTCGAAGACATAGTGACTCATGTATGTAAGTTGAAAAAGGCTCTGTATGGACTGAAGCAAGCTCTTAGAGCTTGGCATGGAAGAATAGATATCTTCTTGACAAGCTTGGGCTTTACCAAAAGTAAAGTTGATCCTAAACTTTACCTCAAGGTTATGGATGATAAACCTGTCATACTATTGTTGAATGTGGATGATCTATTTCTGATAGGAAATGAGAAATAGATCATAGATTGCAAGAAGAAGCTAGCTGAAGAATTCAAGATGAAAGATCTTGGATTGATGCATTATTTCCTTGGGTTGGAGTGTGTTAGAGCATAGAAGGAATCTTTCTAAACCAGGGAAAGTATGTTGTAGAAATCTTAAGAAGATTTGATATTTTGGATTGTAAAGACACGACCACACCCATGGACACCAACCTAAAGTTGTTGTCTGATGAGACATCAAAGTTAGTGGATATGACTCGGTACAAATAGATTATTGGGTCATTAATGGATCTAACCAACACAAGGCTAGATATATTCTTTGTTGTGAACACCTTGAGACAGTATCTAGTTAAACCTAGACAGGGTTCACCTGACAGCTGCAAAGCATGTGATGAGGCACCTAAAAGGTATGATAGAATTGGGACTTTACTATGGTAGATATCATGACTATAGATTATATGGATATATGAATTCAAATTGGGCAGAAAATTTCGCAGATAGAAAGAGGACCTCAAGTGGATGTTATTGTCTAGGATCCACCATGATCTCATGGTTTAGTAAGAAATAATCTAGTGTTGCTCTTAGTACATATCAAGTAGAGTACATTGCAGCTTGCTCCGCTAGTTGGGAAGCGACATGGCTTTGAAAAAATGATGTCAAGAATAGACATGGATTTGGATATGACAGTGATTCTTTGTGACAACCAGAGTTACATAAAGATGACAAAGAATCCTATGGGATATGGTATTGGGGGAGATATACAACTCCAGTATGTGAGTATTGATGAGCAAGTTGTTGATGTGTTGACCAAGATTCTGTGACAAGCTTGGTGTAGTTCGAAAAGACTTTCCTCACAAGGAGGAACAATGATGTTGATATAGATGTTTCCTCACAAGGAGGAACGATGAATATATGGACCCTTCTCGGGAAGGAGAAAAAGGTCTAAGATATGGACCCTTCTCAGAAAGGAGAAATAGGTTGAAGATATGGACCCTTCTCGGAAAAGAGAAATAGGTCGAAGATATAGACTCTCTTCGGAAATGAAGAACAAGTCAAATATATGGACTCTCTTCAGAAAGGAGGAATGAATCGAAGATATGGACTCCCCTCGAAAAGGAAGAGAAGGTAAAAGGTATGAACCCCTTCAGAAAAAGGGGGAGTAGGTTGATAATATGGATCCTCCCAAAAAATGGGGAGTGATGATGAGAGTGACATCGATGATGGGATGATAGTGATGCACCATCATGAAAGAGGCCAAGTGCTCCTGAATATGCTGACAAGATTCGACATTCACTTGTGCACGATAATATCCTTTGTTGAGGATGGCAGGTATAACACTTTGTTCATGAGAGTGGTCCTTACTAGCTAAGGATGGATATGCATATGTTACTCTTGCATGGAGAGTACCCACATTCATTTGTGGACATAGTAGAATAAAATTCGCTAAGGAGTGGTCCTAACCTTAGTGGTGTGGATTCTCTACGACTAGTCCTCACAGATGACAGTGTTGTCATTTACATACGATCAAGATATGCTTTGTAGACATTACTCTCACATGGAGAGTACCCACATTTAGTTTTTGACACCATAGAATAACACTCACTCAGGAGTGGTCCTAATCTCAATGATAAGGATGCTTTATGATGAGTGCTCACAAATGACATGGTTGACATTTTGTATGTAGTCGAGATATGCTCTGCAGACAATACTCTTGTATGGAGAGTATGCCTACATTTATATGAATATACCATAGAATAACACTCGCTTGGGAGTGGTCCTAACCTTGGTGGTATGGATTCTCTATGATGAGTCCTCATAGACGCTGTAGTATAAAACTCACTTGGGAGTGGTCCTAATATCAGTGGTAAGGATGTTCTACGATGAGGGCCGACATTTTGTATGCGTTCAATATCTTCTCTGTAGACAATACTCTTGCATGGAAGAGTATGCTTACATGTGAGTGTAGATACCATAGTATAACACTCACTTGGGAGTGGTCCTAACCTCAGTGGTATGGATGGTATACGACGAGTCCTTAGGGACGATAGGGCTTACACAGAGTGCGGTTGAGATCTACATTTAGCTGTAGATGATTCAGTTGATTGATATCATGGATCAAGCCGATGGAGGATTACATCGTCCTTGGACTTACGTCCTAAAGTGATAGGGATTGATCATCCTGTTGGGCTCTGATCTATCAGTATTAATCAGAACTTAAATTTAAAAATCAATCTGGGTCTGTGAACTTCGAGACACATCCAAGTTTAGGACAGAGAGGCTGGACTCATTTGAAAATTAGCTAACTGTAACTGAATCTACTAACAGAAACTGAAATACTGCAACTCACAGAGACAAAATCCTTTTACAAGGGTGACTTCATTTGTTTCTTCTTAAGCACACAGTAATTGATTTATAAAAGCATAAAGGACTGAGGTAAAAAGCAATTTAAATAACAGATCTATAACTCTAGGATCATGCTACAGAGTTCTACCAGCGCTGAAGACACATTCACCAATTAAAATCTTTTACAAGACAATATTCATAATCTGTAAATGTTCTTTACCATTTCACCATTGGATAATTAGCAATATATATGAACTAAAATCTTGATTTAAAACTTCAATGGATTCAGTCTTTAACCATTGAAAAGAACAGAGTTTATCCAATAATGTTGGTGATATACAGCACAATAGAATTTGTAATTTGAACCGTAACTTGAAGGGAACAGAGCATTAATAGAATGAATTGAAAACCTAAATGAACTTGTTCTACGATTTATAAACTGGAAATTACAAGAAAATGCATATCAATGACACGATTTAGATAGCTAGCACCAGAAGTAAATCGCTGCAACCATCAAATCGATCTACAGACAACATGAAAGTGTGAGAGTTCGATGATGGGGGCCCTCCAAATCCTTGCTCAGCACACAATGAAAGATTTCACAGAACTAAAGCTTTATATTCATTCACCAGAAAATTGTTTACACAGAGATACCACGCAGTTTGGAAGCACAAGTGCGTTCCTCTTCAAAATCGTGATCCCTTCTTCATTGTCTTGTGAATCATTTATACAAATTCAAAATCAAACTGTAATGCTATAAATCTGCATCTAATTTAATGCTAAGAGCTAACGAGATCATCTTCAGAATCGTGGAGTTCCACAAAATCAGCATTGTTCCTTCTTTTGTGTTGAATGCAGAACAGGTGGCCGCCTTTGACTCTAGTTGACTGGACATCTGTACAATCCACATCACCTAACTGTTGTATGTTCATCCATCTGTGGACATTAAGGATCCATTCTTTATCTTCCTGTTCCCTCCTAGCTGTCCTGCAATTGCTCAATCTAGGAGATAATACGGGAAGTTAGTACATCCCGTAGTCTAAGTAAAAATCCTAGTTAAAATGCCTAAAAAATCACAAAACTCAATTTATTAACAAGCAATGACATTATACCTCTTTAACCAAGGCTTATAGATGAAATTTAAAGCTTTTTACTCAATATGGAGGTTTTATGAAGGAAATGAAGGTTATCTAAGAGGCAAAAAGGGGTCAAAAATAGTGCCCAACATTTCCCCCAAGAGGAAACTGCTGCATGTCCTCATGCCAAAAACTTTGACCCTGTTCAAAACCAAAATTTTATTGCTGATTATCCTGCCTTTAGTCTTCAGTCTGTGATGAGGCATCTGTTGATGCCCGAGATGCATAGAGAATCTTCAACCTTTCATGCTTAGCCTTCTAAACCTTCCTTTGCTTGTACCATCTATAGGCTTTCTTAGTGATACGTGTTCTCTGAACCTTTAGCTTCCAATTAACTTCCCTTAACTTCTCATTCTTTTGTTCAAGTTCCTTTAGCTCAAGTTTCAATCTCTTGATCTCCTTACTGTTTTCGGAAGCTTTCTTTTTCTTCATCTTTATTGGAAGCTGCTCAGAAGTTGCATCCACATCCAATTTTCCATGCTCTTGTGCTGAATGCTCTTTTTCCTCCTCCATAGCCTGCTGTTCTGAGAAGAGAGAACTTGAATCTTTGGGCAATTCCTGTTTGAACTGCTTTTCTTTTTCTCTTTCTTGCTGGTCTAGGAAAAGGTTGATCTTCTTTGTCTGCCTGATTATCTCATCAGGATCTAGAATATCCTGTACTGTTTTAGCTGCTAGATCTTTTCCTGGACTCTCCAAAGTCTGAATATGTTCCTCATCTTCAAATGCTGATTGACTTTGAGCTTGCTTGTATTTTCTTGACTTTCTCTGATAGGTGGTGAAGAGTTGATCCTGTTTTTGTTACTGTTTTTATTTCTTCTTCACACTTCGAGTTTGTATCCTTTTCTGAGGCTGTTTTGAGCTTGTTGCCTCAGAGTTGTCCTCATCATCAGTTATTAGTAATACCTCTTTCTTTTTCTTTTTCCCCTGAGGCGGTTTTGGGCTTATTGCCTCAGGGTAGGTTAACATCAATAGTTCATCTTCCTTTGCATCTTCTTCAAGCAACTCTTCTTGATTTTCAAATTGATTATGAACTAGGAATTCTGTCCATGTCAG
>LPNX010411023.1:0-30252 GCA_001517045.1 Pseudotsuga menziesii
TCTATGTTCAGCAGAAGTTTATCAGAAGATCCGCCGTTGGTGATCAGATAGAGTCCAGAGTAACAACCAGAGAGATACCACTGGACTATAAAGTTAAATCAGTTTTCAGAGGTGAATTCCTGTGTGAGCCGAATCCACTATTCAAAGGCTCAGATATTGAAAGATGTTTCTCTCAGTTCCTGTATCCGCCTCCATCTCCTGTGCCATACGAGAATCTTGACGAATATGTTCTGTTTGGTCATGATGCTTATGACTCAGACGACTTTGAAGAAGAATGGCTCCAAGGGCGTGATCCATATGACTGAACGGAAGCAGTCGTGGCCCCTCTGAAAGGCTGAGTTGGCCAGCATGGTTGCCAACACATCACCCGCCGTGGGTCGGAAATAACTCCACATTGTAATAGTTTAGGAATAAACTGACGTGGGCCAGTTAATGCTCCACTTTGTACCTTGTCGAGAGTCTGTCGGCCATGACAGAAGATTTCGGGTCCCCGTAATGCCTCTGGCCAGTTAAGGGACGAGATAACGACAGTGGTTGTCCCCACCTGTCGCCCCGGATGATTCGGTTTTGACCTCTTAGTGTAGGTTTAGGTAACCGGATCTACTTTTGACCAGTGAGTGCCAGTTCTTTGTTACCGGGTGACTGGCTAAAATTTGTATAAATAAGACCCTCGAGCTCATTTGAGGGGCATCGGGTCATTGAGTCATTGAGTCTTTGCATCGAGCTAGTAGTGAGCTCTGCAAGTGTCTAGAGTCTTGAGCAAGTAGTCCGCTCGGCTTCTTGAGTTTGAGTCTGTAAGTCTGAAAGGCTTAGTATGCTCTGCGTCATGGCTTCGTGCTAAATGAACGCATCAGAACTGCTTGATGACATATAGTTTATCGAGTCTGTAATGTCTAGTATTTGCAGTCTGTAAATCAAGTGTGTATGCTCTGAGACTTGCCATCTTGGTATAAGATCTCACCAGAAGCTTGATCTAGGTTTGGTTTGTATGCAGTGTCGACCTTCGCTCTCCGAAGGCTATCTGCTATAAGTGTCTGTAATCGGATTGGGAAGTATTCTGTAATGTATATCTACCGTGATAATAATAGTTATTTCTCTGAGTATTGTGTTAATTGCTTGGATAAGTCATGTGCTTCATAAGGAATTGTGTGCTATAATAAGTGAGCAGACTGGTGTCGAAGGGCTGTAGATCATACCAGAGGGCTGTAGATCTTGGCGCCGCCTTGGTATCAAAGTAAGTTCAAACATTTTTAGATAGGTGTTGAAAACTAAGTTTAAGACCTAATACTTTCAGATATAAAAAAATAAAATATTCAACCATCCATACTGTTAACTGTTTTTAACATATTGCTAGCTTCATGCTTGAATTTAAATTTTTTGATCGTATTATTGTTTATAAAGATTCCTTATTAAAACGTTTTTAAATTTGAAATATATATATATAAAACCATAGGCTTTTAAGTTTCCTCTCCCTTTCATCGAATTTCTAATAAAGATTCTTACTGAAACGTGCTTAAGTTCGATATATATATTCTTAAAACCTCTCTGTTTCATCGAATTTGTTAAACATATTGTTGTTTATAAAGATTCCTTACTGTCGCAACATATATATATATATATATATATATATATATATGCCTACGTTCTTAAAAGAGTAGACTGTTACGTTCCATCAATATTTCATCAAATTTATTAAATTGCTTTACAAAATTCATAGACATTGTTGTATATCTTTATTTTTCAATTTGTCCAATAAAAATTACCACTGAGTTTAGAATCTTCGAAATATCAGTTTATCAACATTGATGTCGGTCTTTATTTTTTCATTTTGTCATAACAAGAATATAGTGCAAAGCTTAGAATCTTTAAAATATCATTTTATTAAAGGAGGCATTACTAATTCTTACCTTTGGACATGCCTGCTTTATTGAATTGAGGGTCTTTACCTTCCTTATAGCTTTACTTACTGGTTTACTTATTGGTGTCCTTACGGCACACATCCATAGATGCTTATATTCATCTCGATTGGACTCTGAGAAGTAGCTTCTAAAAGAATATACACTTCAGATGCATTATTGATAATAAGTGTCACAAGGATAGCATATAAATGAAGTTAGAATTTGAAGAGTATAGAACCAAACCAAAACTTTGTCGAATTGGAAAAACTTACGAAGTGGATAACAAACAATGGAAACATCATCCAAACATCCCTGGAAATTGGATTAAAGTGTGGGCCAAACCTTCATTAAAGGTTATACGAAGTTAGAATTTAACGGAAAAATTGAAGAGCATAAAACTAAAAGAAGACCTTGTCAAATTGGAAAAACATACCAAGTGAATAAAGGACAATGACAACATCACCCAAATGCCCTAGAAACTGGATTAACCCTTTTCATCCACAAATGGAAGGATCAACTTCAAATAATTCAAAATATGGACTCCATGGTGAAGCAAGGATTTCCTGTAGTCATCTGTAGGGTTACAACTATGTAATTAATCGAATTGGACAATGCACATAACCAAGAAAAAATAAAATGATATACATTTGACTGCAATAAGGTTACTTGGAAAGCATTCAGTCTTGATCATTTGACATGAATGTTTCCAAGAGATTAGCAGAGCAGTAGTACCACGACCGGGGATGCTGTGCAATTACCAATTACCTTGATACCCCAATAGATCCTAACTGCAATAAAGTCGAAGTGATGTACTCTATCACAGGTGGCATATCCAAAAATGCATACACTTGGATTAAATTACCACCATTGGATCCGGTTAATATTCCCATGAGCATTGAATGTGATCTAGCGTACATGATAAATACATTGCATGGGTATACCACCCTGATATTAATGCGACAGATGTCAACAATGCTAGGTGCCAAATGGCACCCCGACCTCCATCAAATCACCCTAAGACTATAGCCCAAACTTTGTTCATATTATCACCATGACACTATAGTCCAAACTTTGTTTAATTGAATTAACATGTTACTATATGACCCCTTTCGGGGTATAAAAAACTGATTAAAAAAGTAATAATGTTTATAGACTATGATGATGAGGTGTAATTTAAAAAAAAATTAATTGAAATCTATGACATGAAAAACAAATTTAGAAAAACGAAAAATGAAAAATTTAGAAAAATAAATGGCTATGAAAAATTTCGAAAAATCAACAAATATAAAAAAATGAAAAATTTAGAAAAATTAATTACTCTTTAAAAAGTTAAATTAAAAAGATGATGACCATATAGTTTAAAAAAGCTAAGTTGTTATGGAGATTGGCGATAATAATGAGGATGATGATAATGATAAATAATCAGTAATTACAAAAAAAAGTAGTTAATGATAATAAGGATGATAAAAGATATTTAATATAAAAAAGTAGATAATGATGATGATAATAATGATAAAGAATCTTCAATTAAAAAAAGTAGTTGAAAATGATGATGGATAAATTATTGGAATTTTGAACAATAAAATAACAATAAAAAATCTTAATTATGAAAGAAATATTTATCCATCAATTGTTTGATGTCAATGGTATGTAATTGTTTGATGTCAATGGTATGTAGATTGAGTGATATGTTGTACTTATACTGCTTATAATAAATATATATTGTAACCTTAAAAATATAATAATTTTTTTAAGATAATATAAGAAGTAAATTAGATAAAAGGTAAGATAACTAAAAACAAATCGTTAGAAATCTAAATCATAATATGACCACATAACATATATATATATATATATAGTTTAATAATAGCTTGCTTATATATAAAGTTTTATAAATTGTATATAATAACAAAAAGAATATTTATGATGCTTTATATATTTAAGCAGGTTATTAATTTTGATATATATATATATATAAAACAAAATATAAGACTAATTTAATTTAATTATGATGTTGAAATTTAAAATAAAAGGAATATTAATAATAAATTAATTATAATAATTATATAAATAAATGATGATGATGATGATTTATAGTTACAAGGAGTTAGAAGGTTAAAGAGGTCAGAGTTGGAGCAAAGATTATGGAACTCACATCTAATTTAGGTAAGGGATTCTAAGAGAAAGTTATTTTCACGACATTGTAGGGGTTGTCCAATGACCAGTTTCACTATGAAGCTCATGAGAGTTCATTCTGGCAATGCAAATTTTTTTCTTTGAGCTTGTTAAGATATAAAGATAATATTGATCCTCAAGATTAGGGTTAATGATCTGTTTATAATATGCAGTGTTATTTTAACCTATAAATCTTCCTTGCACCACATTTTCTCTATGAATGGAGAAGTAATAATATTTTTAATGTTATTGATGTTTTGCAAAGTGGCAGTTTTCATCAATCCCCCAATAATTTAACCATGTTGTGGCATCTTTAAGCCACCCTCACTTGAGGTGTAGGTGGACCATGTTGTGGTGTCACGTCCCCGTCCCTCAACCAACGAAGAGGACGCGACGAACATCAAAACATAGCCGGGCAAAGAGCCCATGAACATAATCAAATGAAATCAATGCTGGAATTAAGCATACACAGATGCATTTATCTTCAATCATACAGCGGAAGCACACATACTCATAAACCAGCATTCAACAAGATCATTATAGTTCATTTAACATCAATATAAATTGCAGAGATGCAGTAATAGCAGCAGTACTTATCTTTTGATGAAGAATTCACCCGCAACCAGCTACGTCACTGCAACGTTCCACCCAACCATAGGCGAGCGTGCTCATCCGTCTCTCAGCAACGCTGCCACCCCCGAGTTGGGCATGATTCCTCCAGAATAAGGGTCAATTGCAGGCTTATACATAGCCAAGGAGCACAAACAAATTAACACAGCTGGGTTTCACAGGCTTTCAACAGACAAGCCAAGCCAGCACAGTCCGAAGACTAACCATTGCACTCAGGCAATTAATTAGCTGTCACAGCTTAAACAGGGAAATACGGAGTTGTTCTTGGCCCTAACGTGGCCAAAACAACTCAACAACAACATCCCAAGCCAGCGAACAACAGCAGCCCAATGTCACAATGGAAACGACGACAACTATGCACAGTCCCAAACGAAGGGTAACCAAACCCCCAGCATGGACAGAGGAGAACACAGCCAACAAATTGGTATTCCACAGTGGCCCAAAACAAATTTGGACACCACGGTTAACACAAAAACGTGGGGAAGACCACAGCCCCAAAGCAACAACAGTGAGTACGCCTCTCACATGGGAAAACGACCCAAACAGTCTGTGAGACAGCCAAAAATGTGAATGGCCCTTCACAGTCAGTCGTGGATGCAAGAGAACGCTCTCAGCTCACTATGTGCGCCCCAAACAGAAGAATTCTTGTGCGTGGGTAAACAATCCGACCCAGCAAGGAAAAGAACAGACAATGGAGGCCCCGCGTGAGGAAAAACGGCTCCATTTTTGCCCGTGGATGCACCACTAACGGAAGGACGCGAATTTGTAGTTCGTGGGTGCTCAGCAACTCGTGGGGGAGAGGAAGAAAACCTGCGTGAGACCAAAAACGCCCCCAAATCCTGTGCGTGAGGAGCCAACAGACCCAAAATCGTGGTGAGAGTGAACTGACCAAGGATGAGTGCGTGAGGGAGAATAATGGCAAACGTGGGTGGAGTGGGCAAGTGGGTAAGGCTGATAGCCTGCCACAACCACCACCACTTCAACAATAACTCCCCCAACCACCAGCTGAAGCATTAAAGAGGTTAACAAGGGAAGATGGGAAATCAACAAGGTGACAAAACATGGGTTTTTCCCCCATAACCAAGGTTTGACATCCCCCACCCCTTATCCTTTGGAAATCATGCCCTTTTCATTCAACGTTGCACTGCCGTAGCTGATTGTGGTTTATTTTAATTGATGTGCGTGTTTACATGATGCCATGTTAAAATGTGCCGGATAGCACAACATACCATCGGCAATTATCCTCATTGCCGAAACATACACAGCCAAATCGATGGTGGGGCTTTTGCCTTGAGATCCTCACCATGATTAATTACATTATATACATCATGCAAACGGGGTCGAAACTGGGGACATTACATTACCTTCCCCCTTGGAATAACACCGTCCTCGGTGTTCCATTACATATATACAATACATGTACAATTGCACATCAAAATTCAAAATTGCGGATCTATCCCACGTTCAATCATTTACTTGGAACGTTCAAGACCAAGCCTCTCGGCTTCCATGGACGTTTCCTGCTGGTTCTTAGCTTCTAGCTGATCCCGAAGTCTAGGAACCTTGTGGCTATTGCCCTCATCATGTTCCCTCATTGGACAGTCCCGGCGTAAATGATGTCCTCCGCATCTCCAGCATCTCACTGGCTGCTTCATCTTTACCTGCTCAATTTCCTTTGAGTCTTCATGCCTGGACCGTCTCTTATCGGGTCGCTTGGATGAATGTCCCATTGCTGATCCACCTTCCTTTCCTTTGCCAATTGCTCCCAGAAGGTTTTTCACCTCCCTTTGCAAACCAATAGAGTCTTGCAAAATCTGGTGATTCATTTCACTCTGCCTTTTCTGTATCTTGAGCATCTCCCCAAGATTCTCTTGGGTCTTGGCAATCACTTGAAGGAGACTTCCAGCTAAGTCCAACAACCTTTGATCTACTGGCATGATCAATGTGCACCACCTGGTTTCACTTTTCTCACCTATGAAATGCACCATTGAAAGTCTATCAGACCAAGCATAATACATATATCAAAATCAGTTAGTTAATTACCCAATTGGCATGACAATTCAGGTTCCATTAAGGAAGCCTTCATGTTCTTCATGCCTTCCCCAACAGGCACATGAGCTCCTTCATGTCCATTCCTGGGCATGGAATTAACTATTCCAGCATTCACAAATTTACTTAAGCAATTACACACATTCCATTTTCCAATCATACATGCATTCAACAATCTCTTTGTTTTCACAATGCATAAACATATATATATATATATATAATCAAAAGGCAAGAGAGAGCAGTAAGGGTGTTTCCCCTCTTTGTTTTGTTCCATCCTGGAACCCACACCACTGCTGTGGCCTTTCATGCTCTCAGCCTCTTTCACTTTACCGTGAATGATGGACCAATCTTTCTTGGTCATGACACTTAGTGTCTTCGGTCTATTCTAGACCTCTAAACCATGGAGTCTCTCCACATGGTTTGTCTCGGTTGCTAGGACTCCCCCGTCCTACTAGCACCTTTTTCATTACCTCTCATTCCGAGCTTTCCAGGACATTCACATGTCCACATGCACCT
Source organism: Pseudotsuga menziesii (assembly GCA_001517045.1). Classification (NCBI taxonomy): domain Eukaryota; kingdom Viridiplantae; phylum Streptophyta; class Pinopsida; order Pinales; family Pinaceae; genus Pseudotsuga; species Pseudotsuga menziesii. The sequence continues at coordinate 7,269 of LPNX010411023.1, forward strand.
CTAGGATGCTCTCATAGTCCTCGCTTCCAGTGACACCTATATCCAAACATTGAATAATTCACATGTTTAGTTTATTCTCATTATTTTTCATCTCTATAACACGAGCTTAAAACATCATATTCAAATCATATACACATGTATATTCACAAGCAAAATAATCCAATACTTATCTGTATTGTGCATTTCCTCGTTCGTCCACAGGGTCCTGCTTCGCTTTGCAAGCCTTGGGATCGCCTATGGACTTAGATGTTAGGTCAGCACGCCCGCTGCTCCACAACATCAAATAATTAATGTCCAGCCAGTACATAACCATGTCAACTGGGCTTGGAACTTTATCATGACCATTTCCAGGTCTAGGATCTACTATGGATCCTTAGGCATATCACAGCCCATCATACACTTATGTCAACAATGACACATACACTTATATCGCCATACACTTATACCAACATGCACTTATGTCAACACTACACTTATATCAACCTTTTACCTTTACCTTTAGCCTGTCAACACAAGCAACACAAGCAATACAAGCCAACTCATCAGTATCATTTCTCTAAAACTGTAATCACATTTCATATCATTCACTATCAAATATTGAGACACCAGGAGTGCTGTCATGTCCCCGGTTTCGACCCCGTTTGCATGATGTATATATTGTAATTAATCGTGGTGAGGAGCTCAAGGCAAAAGCCCCACCATCGATTTTGTTGGGTATGTTTCGGCAATGGGGATAATTATCGGTGGTAGGCTGTGCTATAAGGCACATTATAATTCAGCATCATGTAAACACGCACATCAAATAAAATAAACCCACAACCAGCTACGGCAGTGCAACGTTGAATGAAAAGGGCATGGTTCCGAAGGATAAGGGGTGGGGGGGATGTCAAACCTTGGTTAAGGGGAAAAACCCATGTTTTATTGCCTTGTTGATTTGCCACCTTTTTGTCTCACCCAACCTTGTCAACCTCTTTAATGCTCAGCTGGTGGTTGAGGAGTTATGGCTGAGGGCATTTATTGCTGAAGTGGTGGTGGTTGTGGTAGGCTGTCAGCCTTACCCAATTGCCCACTCCACCCATGTCTGCCCATTCTTCTCCCTCACGCACTCTTCCCTGGTCAGTTTACACTCTACCACGATTTTTGGTCTGTTGGATTCTCACGCACAGGCTCTGGGCGGTTTTAGTCTCACGTAGACATTTTCTGGGGCTCCACGAGTTGCTGAAGCACCCACGCACTGTAATTCGCGTCCTTGCTGTTGTTTTGTTCATCCACGGGCAAAATCGGAGTTGTTTTCTCCTCACGCAGGGCCTCTACTACGGGAATCCTCACGCAGAAAATTGGGTATGTCTTTCCCATGCATTTTTCTGTTGGGTGCGAGTCTTTCCTCACGCACAAGATGTTTGGGTCGTTTTTCCCATGCCGTGAGCCATGCTCGCTGTTTGTGTTTGGGGCTGTTGTCTTTCCCATGAGTTTTGTCGGCTGTGGGTTCCAATTTCGTTTTGGACCACTGTGGATTGCTAATTTGTGGGTTGAATTTCCCTTGTCTGTCCACGCTGGGAGTTGTTCTTCTCCTTTGTTGGGACTGTGTGATGTTTCCCAACCATTCTATTGAGGAATTGGGTGTGCTGTTGGTTGAATTTCCCTGTTTGGGGACTGTGGACTGTTGTTATCCTTCATGGTGTGTTTTGCTGCTGATATACCCTGGTTTGGGTGTTGTTGTTGAGTTGTTTTGGCCACGTTAGGGCCAAAACCTACTCTGAGTTGCCTTATAGGCTGGAGCTGTGTCTTACCTTTCACTTGGGACTGTCACCGGTCGTTTTGCTTCTTCACAGGGTTGTGAAGGGAATTGTTTTGCTGCTGGTATGCAATGGTTAGTCCCTTGGACTGTGCTAGCTTGGCTTGTTTGTTGACAGCCTGTGAAACCCAGCTATGATTGGGTTGTTGTTTATGTCCCCTTGGCTATGTGTAAGCCTGCAATTGACCCTTATTCCGGAGGAATCATGCCCAGCTCGGGGGTGGCAGCGTTGCTGAGAGATTGATGAGCAAGCTGGCCTATGGTTGGGTGGAACGTTGCAGCGACATAGCTGGTTGCGGGTGAATTCCTCATCAAAAGATAAGTGCTGCTATTTACTTCATCTCTGTAATTCATATTGATGTTAAATGCTGGTTTATGAATATGTGTGCTTCTGCTGTATGATCGAAGATAAATGCATCTGTGTATGCTTAATTTCAGCATTTGAATTCTGTTTATGTTCATGGGGCGTTTTGCCCGGTTGTGTTTGATGTGTTCGTCGCGTCCTCTTCACCGGTTGAGGGATGGGGACGTGGCAAGTGCGTCCACTCCCTAGAGTGTAATCAATATTGAAAACCCTTTCATGACTCGACATCGGAAAAGTGTGCACTCTCTTCCGGTGTGTGCCATGTAGGCCCTATGCATACTCAAGCAATCGGTCATCATGGAAATAAATCAAAACATGTTCTGCATATGGAAATTTAATAATTAAACATGCATATTCATAGCAAGGGTTACAGAACACTTATCCATTTTCCGTTGCAGAATGCCTTTATATCTGTTAGGCACCGTCAAGGAACTGGGAAAACTGAATGCTAAGCTGGTGAGCTCGCTGTAGAGCTAGGAACACCTACACCAGAACTAGCCTGACTTCTATAACACCCACACACACACTTAGCACAAGGAATCAGTCCTTTCTCTGCTACACAGTCCCTCAGGCCCTGCATTCCCCTCTAGTGCTATCCCGGGGTTGTGGAGAAGAAAGTCAGCCCTCTAGCTCTGTCTGTGTGGTTTCCAATCACCAAGTTTAAGCAAACCAAGCCCCCATCCCTGCTTCCTGTTCACGTTTCATATCCACACATGTCCCACTGACATAACACATACCATCTCACTCATGTTATTACCAAACATGCAGTGTAGATGAGACATTTCAAAATGTCCAATGGCGTTTCACCCGAAACCCATTTCCAAGATAAGGGAAAACCTTCCCATGAAGTTTGGCTTCTGCAGGCCATCACACATGGTCTTCCTGCAGTGTGTACCCCTGACACATTCATCAAATAGCCAAACAGTCAGTCATTACCTGATACTACAATCCAAATTGATCGTTCCATAACCAAGCAATGACATCAGCAATTAAATTCAACAAGAATTTTGCAATTCTATCTATTACAGAAATTGACTTGCTCAATTGTGGGTCTCTTATAAGCAGCATTACTATGCCCATTATAATTTTATGCTTATTATCATACATGAATACCCACTTACCATGTGTCCCTCCTGACACAATCTCACACAAGCCAACAATGATTAGTAGCCGTTAGTACCTCTTAAATACGAAATCCACAATTCGAATTTAATCAACCCGTACCAACTAATTTTCACAACCATGAGACTTTTTCTCATAAATGGTAGATTCTGGCAGTGGTCAGGGACGTACCTCTCACTATCATGCTCGAATAATCTACCTGAAACATGAGTTTCAAACATCCAAACACAATCTTGTGCAAGCCAATAGTGACTATAAGTGGTCAGCATTTTCTTAAATTTGAAATTCATAACGCAAATCTAACAAGCTCTTTTACACGGTAGATTCCAGCATTGGTCAGGGTCTTACCTCTCAATGCCGTTCTCGGAATAATCTACCTGAAATATAAGCTTCAAACAACCAAACACAAGCTTATGCGAGCCAACAATGGCTAGTGGTTGTCAGCAATTTCTCAAATCCGAAATGCACAATTCGAATCCTAACAACCTATTATGCATATCATATGGTAGATTCAGGCATTGGTCAGGACCTTACCTCTCAATGACGTTCGTAAAATAATCTACCTGAAACAAAAGCTTCAACAACCAAACACAAGCTTATGCAAGCCAATAGTGACTAGTAGTTGTCAGCAATATTTGAATTTCACAATTCAAATTTAACAAGCTCTTTTACATGGTAGATTCCAGCATTGGTCAAGGTCTTACCTCTCAATACCATTCTCAAATTGATCTACCTGATACATGAGCTTCCCTCAACCAAACACTTGGTGAGTATGGATGCATATACTATCTCATTGCTACAACCATCACTGAAGCATTTTCAGAATTTATAAAATTCAAAAACTTCAAAGGTTAGTCACATCAGTGTTCTCAAAGCTCATTTACTTCGTGCAATCATTATCATGCTAACATTACAAGGTATAGTCATATCATTCATGCAATTAAATGAAGTGGTTAGATACTCCTTACTTCGCAAGCGTATCATTCATACCACCTTGCTCTTCAATAGAGCATTTCTGGCAGCGGATTGATCATGACTATCCTGCATTCATAACAACCTCTGAAATGGTTTCGGAATTATCATTAATTCATCATTTCAGCTGTTAGTTATTCATAATTTCACATGCACTCATCTCAATGCATTCATGGAATACATCACAACATTTCACCTACACTTATGCAGTCAGTCATTCACACCCTTCATATGCATACATTCAATGCATATCAACAAGATTCATAAAATCTTCTTAATGCATGTCCATTCAACGCTACCCTGCATTGATTCAAGAATACTATGCATTCAACCATACCATGGCCTAACCATGACTACCTCATATAGGATGCATTACTATAATCAATATCATTAACATGGATAGGCATGACACCTTTCTACATTCCAATATTCACATGGTATGAGGTCTCTTACCTAGACCAATCCATGGAATTTGTCATAAGCAACTCTTACCTGCATGGGTTGTACTTACACCCTTGACATGACCACTTTGGTTGGTCCTTTGCAGGAGATTTGCAGAATTTGCTCACCAACTTTTGTCATGGACTTGTTGCCTTATCCCTTTTCCAGGGAGTTGCTGGTCACATTCCTCAGCATCAGCAACATATTCATCCGGTCCATGTCATCGTTGGTTTGTCCACTAATGCCAGCATCAAAACAATGATTATCATCAGTGGTACATTATAATATATAAAATTTCCAATGTTCTTACCAATCATACAATATCCTATGCATGAAATACATATCCTCATGCATTTCAAGCATTAACTCAGGAAATGTAGTTATAATCAGCAAGATAGGGTTTTAATGAAACCTTCCCTTTCAAATCCCTCATCTTCTCATGGAATTCCTTTTCCACACAGCAGCTGGTTGACTTCACAGTCCTTGCTGCCCCTGGGCATGCAACTACCCAGCTTTGTCCATTTGATAACAACGGCCATCATTAGCACTTTGCTGCTCCATGCTTAAATGCCGGTCACTTATCCCTGTTCCCCACTGGATAAGCTTTCCAACGCCTTAGAGCCATTTTGGCAACTGCATTTTCGGCATCCCTTTTGTCCTTTGTGAAATCCTTCTGATTCGAACTCTTGCCAAAAACGCAGGATTTTCCTTCTCACAAGAACAACTGTCTCAAGGGACGATGGGGGTCAAGGGGGCTTGCCCCCTTGTGTCTTCCGTCACTGCAGGGCGGGTCGAGGGCAGCGCCCTCGTTTTTTTTTTTTTTTGTAAATCTATGTTTTTTGCGCAATCTGGCGCATTAGCTCGCTGCCATTTTTCTCATTTTCAGCCCTGAAATTCCCCTGAAAAACAGCTGAAAATCCTTCTAAAAGCAGTTGAAATCGGCTCCTGGAACCAACCTCGCAGCCGCGGAATCGGCTCCCAAATCAATCTCCCAGCCGCAACGTCGGCTCCTTTCCCATTCTCTCCTCCGCCGAATCGGCTCCCCAGAACTCTCAGCCTTCCGCAACGGCGGCTCTCCAGGAGTTTCAACCCTTCCGCAACTGCGGCTCCCCGGAAGCTCCAACCTTCCGACGTCCGCTCTTCCTTGGACGAACTTTTGGGCGTTGGCTGAATCTTGGATCGGAATTCGGATGTCTCTCGCTTCCGCAACGGCGGCTCACCCGAACCCTTCCTTCTTCTGTAGAATCGGCGACCGAAACCTTTCCGCAGCCGCAACGACGGACCGGAGACTTTACCAAACCGTCTGCAACGGCAGATGCCCACTTTTTCCAGCCCTTCCAATCGGCGCTTAGAACCACATCAGATGTCGGCGGACTCTCGAAACATCGGACGTCGGACCATTCTCCCTTCCGATCGTTCCAACACTTAGCCAAATTTTTCAATCTTTCTGTGGCGTCAGCGATCGGATGGATCTCGAGTCGGATGCGAGATTGCTCCGCCATCCGCAATGGTCGGAGGTTAACTCTGTGAACTCGTCCGCAACCATCAGACGGGAAACTTCACCCACTCGTCCGCAACGGCGGACGTCAACTTTGCTAGTCCCTCCGCAACGACGGACAGGAACTTCATGAAACCCTCCGATTCGGCCGTTTGACACTTAGAAAAATTTCCGCGTTCATTTTTCTTCTGCACTATCGACAATTGGACCCATTGCCGCGTCGGTGGTCTAACCATTTTCGCAGCCGCAACGGCGGGCTGTCAAACACCGAATCCTTCCGCCACAGTGGAAGTAAGCTTTGTTAACTCTTCCGACGATTCAGGCACTTTGGTAAATTTTGAAACTTGCTGCCATGAAATTTCTGTTTGCTGAAGGCAACCCTGCCTCTGTCACTGCACTCCTTATGGCCCATAGAGGCCCATTGCTGCAACTTTCGCTCTGATACCATTTTGTCACGTCCCCATCCCTCAACCAGGGAAGAGGACGTGACGAACATCAAAACATAGCCGGGCAAAGAGCCCATGAACATAATCAAATGAAATCAATGCTGGAATTAAGCATACACAGATGCATTTATCTTCAATCATACAACGGAAGCACACATACTCATAAACCAGCATCCAACAAGATCATTATAGTTCATTTAACATCAATATAAATTGCAGAGATGCAGTAATAGCAGCAGTACTTATCTTTTGATGAAGAATTCACCCGCAACCAGCTACGTCACTGCAACGTTCCACCCAACCATAGGCCAGCGTGCTCGTCCGTCTCTCAGCAACGCTGCCACCCCCGAGCTGGGCATGATTCCTCCGGAATAAGGGTCAATTGCAGGCTTATACATAGCCAAGGGGCACAAACAAATTAACACAGCTGGGTTTCACAGGCTTTCAACAGACAAGCCAAGCCAGCACAGTCCGAAGACTAACCATTGCACTCAGGCAATTAATTAGCTGTCACAGCTTAAACAGGGCAATACGGAGTTGTTCTTGGCCCTAACGTGGCCAAAAAAACTCAACAACAACATCCCAAGCCAGGGAACAACAGCAGCCCAATGTCACAATGGAAATGACAACAACTATGCACAGTCCCAAACGAAGGGTAACCAAAACCCCAACATGGACAGAGGAGAACACAACCAACAAATTGGTATTCCACAGTGGCCCAAAACAAATTTGGACACCACGGTTAACACAAAAACGTGGGGAAGACCACAGCCCTAAAGCAACAACAGTGAGTACGCCTCTCACATGGGAAAACGACCCAAACAGTCTGTGAGACAGCCAAAAATGTGAATGGCCCTTCACAGTCAGTCGTGGATGCAAGAGCACGCTCTCAGCTCACTATGTGCGCCCAAAACAGAAGAAGTCCTGTGCGTGGGTAAACAATCCGACCCAGCAAGGAAAAGAACAGACAATGGAGGCCCTGCGTGAGGAAAAACGGCTCCATTTTTGCCCGTGGATGCACCACTAACGGAAGGACGCGAATTTGTAGTTCGTGGGTGCTCAGCAACTCGTGGGGGAGAGGAAGAAAACCTGCGTGAGACCAAAAACGCCCCCAAAGCCTGTGCGTGAGGAGCCAACAGACCCAAAATCGTGGTGAGAGTGAACTGACCAAGGATGAATGCGTGAGGGAGAAGAATGGCAAACGTGGGTGGAGTGGGCAAGTGGGTAAGGCCGACAGCCTGCCACAACCACCACCACTTTAGCAATAACTCCCCCAACCACCAGCTGAAGCATTAAAGAGGTTAACAAGGGAAGATGGGAAATCAACAAGGTGACAAAACATGGGTTTTCCCCCCATAACCAAGGTTTGACATCCCCCACCCCTTATCCTTTGGAAATCATGCCCTTTTCATTCAACGTTGCACTGCCGTAGCTGGTTGTGGTTTATTTTAATTAATGTGCATGTTTACATGATGCCATGTTAAAATGTGCCGGATAGCACAACATACCATCGACAATTATCCTCATTGCCGAAACATACACAGCCAAATCGATGGTGGGGCTTTTGCCTTGAGCTCCTCACCATGATTAATTACATTATATACATCATGCAAACGGGGTCGAAACCGGGGACATTACATGTGGCATCTTTAAGCCACCCTCGCTTGAGGTGTAGGTGGACCAAGTTGTGGCATCTTTAAGCCACCCTCGCTTGAGGTGTAGGTGGACCATGTTGTGGCATCTTTAAGCCACCCTCGCTTGAGGTGTAGGTGGTTTTTGCTGGAGTTAAGAGAAACTTTAGGAATTTTGTGGTCTCCTATATTGTTTAATTTGTGCTTGTACATTAGATATTTAATCATACCCATGCTTTCAATGTGAGAGGACCCCACTTCTAAGAGGATACTAGGATATGGTATCTTGCTCTTAATTTTAAGATTACAAGTAATAAATCATTTATGGATTTGCTCAATTCTTTTCCATGATTCTCTGGAAATGTTGCATCTCCAAGCTTCATAACCATATAAAATAACGGGTGTGACAAAGTGACCCTCCAATTAAATATAATAATATTTTAGATATAGTATGAAATGGCCCAATCCTAATTTTTTATGAGTTGTATTCATGGGCTTGGTAGTAGTGTATTAGATTATGTTATATCTGATACCCTTTATATAACGAAATAATAAATTTTGACATACTAAATGACCACAAATTTGACTCAGATCATAGACCTTTAAATGTAACTCTCATTTTTTTCTTACATAGAGATCTGATAGAAGAAAATGCTCACATCCGAAAGCACTTAATTTTCGACAAAAATAAAGACAATATTTTTCTAAATGATTTAAAAAATAATATACCCCCTTTATCAAGTATGGACAATATAGAAGGCCTCTATCATGATTTTACTACAACCCTATTATCTTTCATTAACAAGTTCCCCATCAAAGTTTTAGGTAGAAAGTGAAACATAAGAACCAACCCCTGGTATGATACAGAATGTAAAGATGTGAGAAGAGAAATTAAAGAAGCTATTGACGAGTCTCTAAAAATGGACAAAATAAATAAAAACAAAGCCCTAAATAAAAGAAAAACAACCACTATATTCATAAAGGATAGGAAAATCTTTCACACCTCTCTAAGGCGTCTCCTAAGAAATTCTAGAGGTGAATTATAACTAGAAAATCTAAAAATAATAATATGATTACTTTGAAAGAATCAAATTCCTATCTTAAAAATTTTTATGAGTCCCTAGATGTCATAGATAACATTCAAACCCTCTCCATAATAGAAGAAGTTTTCTCGTTAGAAGATATTGATTTCAAGGTTAAGCTCCTAACAAATGGAAAAGCTAAGGACACTGACGGATATCAAACAAAAATATTGAAAATTGGAAGTGATGTCCCCATCCCACATATCCACAAGCTCTTCAATCTAGCGGTCAATCAAAGGGTCCCTAAACCATGGACTTAGAGCCTCATTATTCCTATTTTTAAAAGCGGTGATACAAATAACCCCTCTAATTATCGGATGATTATGATTAGTCTTCTTAACTAAATTATATGATATTATTTTGGAAAAGAATACCGACATATAACTTGAAAATAAAAAGAAACAAGTTAAAAAACACAATTTCCTTGAGATTAAAAGAGAGAAGAAAAATGAATGTCATAAGAACTTAAGAGCTTGCTCATGCATATGGAAGTCTAAACATAAGATAAATGATAGCTATGTTCAATGTCAATTTATAGTGTTCTATTAATCTGTTATTATTAAGATATTACCGTGAGATTTTGGGTCAATTTATAGTGTTCTATTAGTTTATTATTTTGAAGGTATTACAATAAGATTTTGGATACCCACTTTATATATTAGTTTGTTATGTATAAGAGTGTGATTTTGGTCAACCACTTATGTCGGAGTAGGATTGAAATTCTTGGACATGTTTTTTTTAAATAAAAGATTGGTTAATATTTATGGGTAAAATTTAAAAGAAAAATAAATTAAGATTAATTTAATTTAATTAAAATGTTGAAATTTAAAATAAAAGAAATTGTAGTAATAAATTAATTATAATAATTATAGAAGATGATGATGATGATGGTGGTGGTGGTGGTGGTGGTGGTGGTGGTGGTGGTGGTGGTGGAGATGTCACTGTTAGAGCAAAGATTATGGAATTGGGATCTAATGTAGGCAAGGGATTCCAAGAGAAAATGATTTTCACTCCAATGCTCATAGACTTGCAAAGATGGAAAATCCTTAGGCCCACAAAGTTGTAGGGGTTGTCCAAGTGCTATTTGGACTACGAAGCTCATGAGAGTTCATTCCCGCAGTATTAATTTTTTTCTTTGAGATAGTTAAGATAGAAAGATAATCTTGATCCTCAATATTAGGGTTAATGATCTCTTTATAATTAATTTTAAAGAGCATAGGAATACAATTTTAAAACAAACTAATTAATTTGTGTCTTTAGGTCCGATAGACAAAGTTTGGTCTCAGTGGATGTTAACCATCATCATCATCACCATCAATCTGCAATTTTCTTTTAACCTCTAAATCATCCTTGCACCACATTTTCTCTTTGAATGTAGAAGTAATAATATTTTTAATGTTATTAATATTTTGCAAAGTGACACTTTCATCAATCCCCCAATAATTTACCCAAGTCGTGGCATCTTTAAGCCACCCTCACTTGAGGCATATGTGATTTTTGCTGGAGTTAAGAGCAATTTTAGGAAGACATATGTCTCCTATATTGTTTCATTTGTGTTTCTACATTAGATATTTAATCATACCCATGCCTTCAATGGGAGAGATCCATCTTTCTAAGAGGATGATAGGATAGGGCATATTACTCTTAATTTTAAGATTATAAGTAATAAATCGCTTCTGGATTTGCTCAATTATTTTCCATGATTATCTGGAAATAATGCATCCCCAAAATTCATAGACATATAAGATAACGTGAGTGACAAAGTGGCCCTCTAATTAAATATAATAATATTTTGGATATAGTATTAAGTGGCACAATTATATATTTTTATGACTTGTATTTATGGGTTAATGGGATTGGAAAAAGTATGATTATATTATGTTATATATTATATCCCTTTATACAACAAAATAATAAATTTTAGCATACTAAGTGACCACAAGCCTGACTCAGATCATAGACCTTTAAATGTAACTCTCGATTTTGTTTTGCATTACCTGGTTAATGTAAATGCATGCACAGCGAAGAAAACTCATGTTTGAAAGCTGATAAAGATAACAAAACTATCTATTCATTCTGTGAAAGAAAAGATGAGGGATGCTGCAATTAATTATTCATAAAATGGGTACCAGAGTATAGAGACTGTCGTCGAAGTGTCGTCCTACTATTTGCACATTTGGGTGGTCCACAGTTGCAGAGGGATTGATTTCGTAGCCATTAGTGACCTGCTTGGATCCATAGTAAACGACCATGTCCAAAGAAGGCACGGACATATCAATAACATCCCCTATCACTCTTCCTACTACCAGGGGATCTGTTGAACGCGCCATTGAAGCATAATACTCCCAAATATTTCTTCCTTTATTTCTTTCCTCGCAACAAAATTCACAGTTGAATTCGGAGCGAACTGGTTGGCGAATGTATCAGAGGTGTCTAAAGGCATGTAAATAAAAGGAGTGAAATGGATCGACACGTTGCCTACAACCTGTGTGACAACAATTCTAATTTGTGGAGCGTCGCATACCTGGCTCAGTAGAGTATTTGGGTTCAAAATGTGTCATCTATATGCACCTACCCCCAGGTCTTCTGTTTTGCTTTTCACACCTTTTTCATTCATTTAAAGCAACCTAAAATAAAATCCTCGCATACATTTCTTATCTAAGGTATGTTGTACTTTCTAATAAGGAAAAATATTGGATTACCTGGAATCTAAAATTGGGAAATTATGAGATGTAAAGCATATCAATAATTAAAAAATGTGTTGTAAATGGGAATAGTTGGGTCAAACTCAACAACTCTGATAGTTTTACCTGCAGAATGACAATATTTACCTGCATAATTTACCCTTGATTAAATGCATTGCTATAGAACTATTAAAAAGCAACTTTTGCTAGTATACCAATGGCTATAAAGCAACTAAGAACTTAATAAGTATGTTATCTCCAGGATTTTCATTCTAAAATAGGTGCTTTGTGAAGAATTTGAAGTTCAATGATTCCGTTAATCTTAGCATGGAACCAAATATTCCAAGTGCAAAGGTATTTCGACAATTTCACATAGAAGGAAAAAACGACATCCCTCCCTCCAAATGCAAAAAAGTAGATCATTCGAAAAACCTAAAGAAAACACGAGTTTAGCAAACAAAAATGGAAATACAAGTTTCCAACATAATGCATTCTTTGCTGGAATATTGAATACATCCACTCACCAAACAAAAGTTTAGCAAAAAAAATGGAAATACAATATCTCGATGCGTAAAAATAGAGTTTTTTATGCTAATTATACAATATTTTAGGTATCCTTAATAATTCCTTTTTGACAAAGAAATTGATGCTTACACTTACCTGATCCCGACCTTCACCAGTACTACCAATTTGGCTGGTTGGTTTAATTAAAAATTAGGTATGAGGCTTATTGGTTTAGTAAAAAATAAGGTGTTCAGGCAGCAGCAGATTTTGAAAAATAGATTTGCTAGGAAGTTCGTGATCTCGTAACTTATAATTATGAATAGATTTATTGTTCATTTGTTCAAAATTTTAGGTCATCTTCAAATTATAAATTACTTAGTAAAGTTTTATGGTAAAGTTTTATAATGGAATTCATGTGGATTAAGTGAAACTGCGAAAATTTAGAAAAAAATCCTTAGAAGTTTTAGAAGAGTTTTCACACAAAATGAAGTGAGTTTGTCCAATTATTAACTTTCTCAAACTAAAAACAATGAACTTAAATATATACAACCTCAGATGCATATAGTGCCTAAAAAACATATAAACATGTGAATGATGTATCAAATGGTTTAAAGATTCAAAATGGATTGTCATGCTTGGGGTTTTTTACTTAGCATTGTTCCTCCGTAAGCCTCCAGCCAACCACTTTATACTCTTATTGTTATTTTGTATTTGAATCAAATTTCAATTCAATCACTGATTTCAAATTTTAATTGAGAGATTCGTGATTAGAGAAGATAAATATATGGCTCCCCCGTAAAAGTCCATGTGATGCTCCTTGTTCTTTTATGCCAAATTTACATCCTCAATTTGGAAGAGGTGTTTATTTTAGTTGTGATAACTTGTTCATTCGTCCCCCTCTATCATTTTAAGAGATTATATGAATGGGTTCTTGTGTTGTTTTTTTTATATATTTTATTCTATTGCATATAGTTTTGATAAAATTCATGTTTTTTAATGTTAAACTAGTTGGATAGATTTTAGCTTTGGCTATATCGTTGATAAATTCTTTTAGACTAGTTAGAATTTTCTTCAATTTCCATATGCCTATCATTTTCTATAATAAAAAGTTGGAAGTTTTTCTTTTAAGAAGACTTGGGTTTTGAAATATCACATAGCTAGTTGGGAATCATTGACTAATGTCGTATGGCATTTATTTATTTTTTTAAAAGATGGTTAGGGCTCGTTTATCATTACAGTGTGGAGAAATCTATAATTGTTAGTTTGTATTGAGAGAAGTTTTTGCGCCGAGAGGCGCTCTACAGCCCAGTATGAGGGGAATCTTGTAACGTTACGTAACGTTATTTTTATTAATAATTTTTTTTAAATTATAGGCCAAAATAAATGTCAGCCAAAAGAACAACCTAATATGGGGGAGATGTTGTAATCTTCCTACCTAACAAAACAATAAAAAAGTAAAAATTTAATTATCCGTAAAAAAAATGTGGGTCACGAAAAAACACAATATGGGGGAGATGTTGTAATGTTCCTATCTAACAAAATAATAAAAATAAAAAATTGAATTATCCTCAAAAAAATGTTGTCCTTGCACATAAACCATGCGCATGGTTTTAAAACTATGTGAACATGGTTTTAAAACCATGTGCAAGGTCTTCTAAACAACCCATGGTTTTATTGTACATTGTTTAGGAGGGCCTTGCACATGGTTTTAAAACCATGTGCAAGGCCTCCTAAACAACCCATGGTTTTATTGTACATGGTTTAGGAGGGCCTTGCAAATGGTTTTAAGACCATGTGCAAGGCCTCCTAAACAACCCATGGTTGTAGGAGGGCCTTGCATGTGGTTTAAAACCATGTATGGGAAAATGTTGTAATGTTCATTCCTAATAAAATAAATAATAATAATAAATATTATATGTCGGTCATAAATAATATTAAATATTAATAATAAAAATATTATATGTGAACTTTAAATAAAAAGATGTGTTTTTTGGTTTGAATCAAATCAATGGATACCTAAGAAGAGATTCGATCCCTCTCGACGTTTGATAGAGCTTAGGATTTGGATCTACATTGGTTAAATATACAATGATGTAAAGAATATTTAATATAGAAATATCATATAATTTGGAAGTTGCAAATCTTATATATATATTCCCATAAAAACAATTGTTAAATTATTACATAAATTTTAAAATATGCATTGTCTAATAGATTGTAACATCCATCTCTATTTGTTGATTAAATTATTACATAAATTTATTTTAAAATATGCATTGTTTAATAGATTGTAATATGTTGATGTAATACAATATTTTACAAACTAAAATAAAGTAAACAAATAATACACTATTTTCAATCCATTTTTGATGGGTTTTCTGGCATTAAGAATTTTCAGGGTTGGGGACATTGCCACCTCGTGGCTCTTGTTTATTCCATGATGTCCTCGACTGTATTTATTACCTATTGAGACTGGGGTGATGCCTTGTTTCCTAACATGCGTATGTAGGAAGGAGACTTAGAGAGTTTGGGGAGAGCTTACTCATTTGTGGGGCTTTGTCCCTCAAGTTTCTTAAACAACCATTGCTCTTCTTGAGAATTGGAGGATTCTATTCCATATTTAAGTTTTTTTTTTTGTATATTTTTATTTTATGTATTTTTTTCTATTTTTTCTGGAACAATCTCTTGAACTTGTATTTGGGATTTATGTTGTATCTTAAATTTCTTCTTGTGAGATCTACTTTGTACATTCTTTCTTTCCTTTTTTGTGTCTTCTAAATTTTCAAGGTGTTCAGAGTTGTTGATGTTTGCGTTTTTGCTTTGGTTCACTAGAACGTTTCAAAGGCATTTTTTAAAGAGATTGATCCTCTTGAATTCTTAGGTATTTAAAAAAAATTATATACTTATGAAAAGAGTTACACTTTAAAGGAAGTTATTAATACTTTTGAACTTGCTAGTAAATTTAGCTATCTATATTAATTTGTAACACCTTAAAAATTCCCTTCTCTAGATTTACTTCCACACATATTTTATGATATTAACTTTAAATAGTTTCATGGCATCCACTTTTGCTATTAAAAAGAAAAATGGTGAACACTTATAATTATGTCACCGTGACTTTATATCCAAATTGTATGCCTTTATTCCAAAATATGTAAGCCTTTATTATTTCCTCGACAAGGGGATATATATGAATCAGTTAGGCCTATTATTTAGAGTAGTTTGTAGTAACTTTAACAAAAACATGTAATTTAGACTAAAGTTGTGTATTATTTTTTTATTTTTTAAAACTATTTTTGTGCCTCTTCATTGGTTACTGTAGGTGACGTTTCTATAGGGCTTTGTGCCGGAGGACCCGACGGCACAATGACATCAGCATAGGTAGTAGTGTCTCGCAAGGTTAGAATTTACATCAACATGGATAGTAGTGCAATATCGTATGTAGGTGGTACTCTGCAGATGGTATTACTCCCAGTATGTTTTTTTTAATGAGTAAAATACAATGAAACAAACATGTAAAGCACCTAGAGTAACAAGTATAAGACTCAATTACTATGGCTACTGAGGAGTTTGAGAATCGAGAATCTGAGCTATTGTGGCTATTGAGTATCTAAATTTAATTAATGTTCGGGTTTGGCTTATAGGTAAGGTGTCCTTGGGTTTTTTGTGGCAAGACCTAGAAAATAGGTGAACTGTAAACATGATTAATTGTGTTAGTCTCTGTATATTAATATATACACACAAAAAAACTATACATTTCATAATTCTGAAAAAACCGTACAACAAATCCTTCATTATTGTATATTCCTTCATTCGGCCGGGGTCCCGTCTTGCTGGAGGTGACTACAACGAGCTGGGAGCTATTGGTCTCTGTGGGTGCTCCATCCTTCGCTTGGATTAGTCTCCTTTGACTGTTCGCGGAGTGCTCATGCCGCAACCATTATTCTGTGTCTTTTTCATGCTCTTTCTATTGCTTTCAAAGATATTTGGGGCTATTCATTTCATGGAACAAAAACTTCCATTTGTTGTTTTTTATGTCAAAAACTTAGAAATATGTCTATGTTTTTAGAAGTGTTCTGTTTGTAAACAATCTCTGCAATGGGGTTGTATTGCAGGTTTGGTAGCCTGAATATACTTAGGAATGACATATGGCATGCAGGAGGCACATGGTGTTCATGAACTCGGGAATGACATATATGTAATGCAAGAGGCACGTGGTGTTCATGACTGGGTGAGAAAATGATGATCTCTAATCAATAGATATTATTGATTATGATATGATGTTGCTTGAAATGACTATTTTTGGTTGTTTTAATCTGTGAAGAAAAATGCACTGGTAGGAGGAGCACTTGTTGGTGCGGCATTGTCTCTCATCGACTCTAACCCTCGGCATGATCGTGTTGTTCAAGGAGCAATAACTGGGGGAGCCATTGCCACAGCTGCTGAGTTTCTCGGAAACCTCTCTCATTGAGAATTTTTGCTTGTTTTGATTATTCTGGATCCCTTTTCTAAGCATAAATAGTGTATAAGCTTTGAATAATTAAATTTTGACTAGAATGTAAATGTTTAGAAATGCAACTTTTCATAGTTGCAAATCTTTTTTACCTAGAAGGAGGCTTTTAGTGAGATATTGTACTACAAAGTGTGACCAGATTTGGGTTATTTTGTGACAAAATGATGCTATATTTTGATGTGATTTTGATGGCCCTTTATTTCAACGCATCTTTTATTTTACATGAGTCGTGCTTTTTTAATGGAGAAGTGAGATGTGGTTTTGTACCAGTCTTAATTGCAATCACCTTCCCTTGAATGCAGTGCTATAACGGTGGATGATCATCTAAATTAGTTGGGATCATGTCTCAGAGAAAGGACAACAAATATTTAATTAAAATGTACTAGTAAAATATTTAACTTTCAATTCCTCACAGTAATGAAACATATAAAAAAATCATAAATATAGAGGGCTCTTCCTATTGATAGTCTTGTTCCTCTACTAAAGAATGCTCCAACCGCCCTACAATTCCATCTTCTTTCCTAGTCTCTCCTCCACCATTCCATGGAGGTCGCCCGGCCTCCATTCTTTTTTGTGTTTCCTTCTTACTGGTCTCTCCCATAATTTTTGAACAAAAATCCCAGAGTTTGAAACCATCCTTCCTCTCCCACGACATGTGTAAAAATGATCTCCCTTCTCTCTAGCTTGTGCTCTCCATAACATGAAGCATTTTCTTACTAGTCGTAACCAACCAGATAAACAAAGAAATCCTTATAAATTTTTACTAATGATTATTTTATTGCTTGCTCATATATATAGATATATATATATAAAACAAATGATACTATATTAAGATCTCTCTGGCTTTGTGTTCTCCAGAACCTGAAGCATTTTCTTACTAGTTGGTGGATAAACAAAGAAATTCTTATATATCCACATTCAACCTAGGAAATCTCTGCGATGCAAAAATCAATGGTAAGTTATTACAATTCAGTTCGACAGGTCTACAAAATTTATCTATTTACGGGGAAACACCAGCTAAGATTGTATTCAAGCTAATATTGTATTCAATTTCTTTTTCATACCAAAAACAACAAAAACAGTTGTATCCACATTCAAGCTAGGAAATCTGTGCGATGCAAAAAAAAATAATGATAAGTTATTCCGCAGGTTTACAAAATTTACAAATTTACGACAAAACAGATTGTATTCAATTTCTTCTTCATACTAAAAGTAGCTGCATTGAGCACGGTTTCGAATCCCTGCCACTCCAAACAACAACGAATATTGTATTCAATTTCTTCTTCATAAAAGCAGCTGCGCTTAGCATGGTTTCGAATCCCTGCCACTCCAAACAACAATGAAGATTGTATTCAATTTCTTCTTCATACCAAAAGCAGCTGCACTGAGCGCCATTTCTAATCCCTGCCACTCCATTGGAAACAACCTCTTGGTAATCTCGTTGCCTTTTCCATCAACATATGCATCACTATAAGTGACATTCTATATTGCAAGTGTGTATTGTCATGTGTGTATTCTGAGAGGTGTCAGAATAAATGTAAAAGGTAAATCCAATGAGCCCAAAAAATCCAATCCACGACTTTAATCACTAATTTCGGTGTGTTTTCAAGGACCAGGTCTATGTATTCTATCAACTCACGATATGTAGGTCTATATATTCTATCAACTCATGAAATGTTCGCAATATATTGAATGTATAAAAATATCACACTATATTGAATGTATATATTCAATATATCGGAAATGACATATTTTAATGTCAATATATTTCCTTAAGGAAAGTATCATGATATATTCAATATATCAGTGACATATGTAATTATGGCAATATAGCTTCTGAGAATATTCAACTAACTTCCTCACTCTCGTTCATTGGATATTTAGTAATGAGAAATTATGTGTCTTTTGGACATAAAACAAAGGCTCAAAAGGTTGAACTTTAATTTTTATTATAACCGATATTATGTTATGGTTTAGGGTCCATACTATTATTTTCTAAAGAAACTACCATTTTCTATTTGAACAATATCCATTTTACTTGAATATGCTATAAATCAAAATATGTGTTACTAGATGTTTCTATCATATAGATATGATAATGAAATACATATCTTGAGAAATAGAATTGTGTCGAAGTGTTAGTCGATGTCTCTATCATATAGATATGATAAAGGAAAAACAATGTGTGAAGTTTTGTTTTAGAGATAAAACAAAGGCTTACAAGGTGGAAGTTTATTTTTCATTTCCTATTAATCTTATACTTAATATTAAGAAATAATATATGTCACATACTTAATCTTAAGAAATAGTATATGTCACAGAGCTAGTCAAAATATTATATGTGTTTCTCCCAGTATTCCAATTACTTTTAATCAACATGCTTATGCTTATTCTAATTACCCTTAATCATGTTTATGCTTGCTCTTATCAGTGAAGAAAATATACAATATAGGTTGGATCATTGTTATCAATATGTTCATCTTGGTCTCATACAATTTGGCCTTAATAATCCAAGCTATTGATCCAACTCCTTCTATGAGATGTAATGATTTAACATAGTTGAGTCATAAATTCAAAAGGAATTGAATGAGAAATCCTCATCAATTTAGTCCTAAATAATTGATAATTTTATTTAATAGAAATATATTTTTATAATATTATTTTTGATCTAAAAATTTATAATATTTTCTTTAATATAAATAACAAATAATTGCTTTACATGATAAATAATAAGTATGCTTTTGGTTCAAACAAATACATTACATGACAATTTATATCTTATATGAATTTTTTTTACTATTTATAGGTAAGATAGTTAATGATGATACATATTAAATAGAATGATATTTAAAGAAAAGAATTATATGAGTTTATAAAACATGTAATGAAGAACTTGTCAAGACAATAATTCTCAATTTAACAATACCCACTCATAATATCTTCATGCAACTGCAAAGTTTCTTCCCCTAAAAAACAATTGCTATTGTCGGAGACATTGCCACCTCATGGCTCTTGTTTTAAAATATGATTGTGTATAGGTCAAAATATTAAACCATGGTTTATGTAGGAATTTCTCTATGCATTAGTTATGGATTTGGGCATGTACTCTAAAGTCTATATATGCTTTTGAATTGGTGTAAAGGCAGAATACAAATGTTTTAGTGTGCATAATTACAAAAGCCCATGATTGGATTACAATATCTTTATTTTTCATATTATATTTAAATAGGCTCCACAAATCCATTTTCTTTGAAACTACATACACATAAATCTCGTTATGCAAATTTTATATATATATATATCATTTCAATAACTTTTTATCCCCTTTCCAGGATGCAAAGTACATATTGAAGATCTACAATATAAAAAATAATTTTATTTGATTATTTAAGACTCTTAAATCTTGCATTAACATATGACTTTCAAATTTTAGGTATTTAATGACTTCATAATATATGATGATTATGATGATTAACGTTCACTGGGACCAACAAGTATCTAGAAGTGGACACAATAAATAAATACAAATCTTTAACTAAAAGGAAAAAAAAACATTATATTCTTAAAATGTGGGAAAATCTTTCACACCTTTCGAAGGTGTCTTCTAAGAAATTCGGAGAATTCTAACTAGAAAAACTAAACAAAATAATATGATTACTTTGAAATTATGGAATTCCTCTCTTAAAAAACTTTACGAGTCCCTAGATGTAATATATAACATTCAAACCCTCCCCACAGCGGAAGAAATTTTCTCGTTAAAAGACATTGATTTCAAGGTTAAGCTCCTAGAAAATGGAAAAAACTAAGGACATTGAAGCATATCAAGCAGAAATATTGAAAATTTGAGGTCATGTTCTCATTCCACACATCCACAAGCTCTTCAATCTAGTGGTCAAGCAAGGGGTCCATAAACCATGAACTCCGAGCCTCATTATTCCTATTTTTAAAAATGGTAATACAAATAACCCTCTAATTATCGGATGATTACGATTAGTCCTCTCTTAACCAAGTTATATAATATTATTTTAAAAAATAATACCAATATATAACTTAAAACTAAAGGTAAATGAACCAACTTGAAAGTAAAATTTTGTCTTTTTAAAATTTCAATTCTTAATCATTTTAAAAAGATCAGATCTTTTAAAAAGAAAAAATGAATCGCATCATAACTTAAAAGAACTGGTTCATGCATATGATATATAGAAATCATGGAACTCTAAAGATAAGATAAATGATAAGTATGTTCATTGTTCTATTAGTTTGTTTTTTTAAGATATTACACTAAGAGGTTGGATGCTCACTTTATATATTAGTTTGTTATGCTTAAGATATCACATTGTGATTTTGGTTATTCATTTGTTATTATGAAGATATTATATTCAGATTTTGGGTATATTTATAGTATTCTTTTTAAGATATTAAACTAAGAGTTTGGATTCAGTTTATATATTAGTTTGTTATGCTTAAGATATTAAGCTAAGAGTTTGGATATTCCCTTTATATATAAAGTTTGTTATGCTTAAGATATTAGAGTGTGATTTTAGTCAACCACTTGGTATGAGATTTTGGTTAACCGTTTGATGTAGTAGTATGATTGAATTTTTTTGGACATGTTTTTTTAAATCAAAGATGGGTTAACATGTTGTTGGTAAATATTTTAAAATAAAATTTAAATACTTAATTAATAAATGTTCATTTTTATTACAACAATAAATATGTTTTAAGATTAATTTAATTTTTAAAATTTTCTAAATAATAGTAATAGTTAAGATTTGTATTTAGTAGTCGTGATAAACATACTAACATGTTAATATAAAATATACTAAATTTAATTATAATTTGTAGGTATAATAGTAAAAAAAATAGCATTTCACCTTTAAAAAAAAAAGAAATTAATCTATCCACTTTCTCAAGCTCTAATTCTATATATCTAGTCTATATAAAAAAATACTATTGAGTAATACATAATTGTGGAAGATTATGTGATGCACTTACTTCACAAAGTATAAATAAGAAGTAGCGACTTAAGTCTAGGTACCTCATGCTTCTTCTTTTTTTATTCCATGATGTCCTCCACTATATTTATTACCTATTGAGAGTGGGGGCGATGCTTTCTTTCTTATCATGCTTATGTAGGAGACGCAGAGAGTTTGGGGAGAGCTTACTCATTTGTGGGGCTTTGTCGGTCAGGTTTCTTAAACAACCATTGCTCTTCTTGAGAATTGAGGGATTCTATTTTATATTTATGTTTTCTTTGTATTTTTTCTTTTTTTAATGTTTTTTTCTATTGTTTCTGGAACAACCTTTTGAACTTGTATTTGGGATTTATGTTGCATCTTAAATTTCTTCTTGTGATATCTACCTCTCTACATTCTCACTTTCCTTTTTTTGCGTCTTCTAGATATTCAGAGTTCGCTAGAGTGTTTCAAAGGCCTCTTTGAAAGAGATTGATCCTCTTGAATTCTTAGGTAATTTTTAGAAAAAATTCTATACTCATGAGAAGAGTTACATTTTCAAGGAAGTTGTTCATACTGTTGAACTTACTAGTGGATCTAACCATCCTTATTAATTTGTAGCACTTCAACAAGTCCCTTCTCTAGATCTACTTCAACACATATTTTTTGATATTAGCTTTAGATAGTTTCTTAACATCCACTTTTACTATTAAAAAAAATAATAAACACCTACAATTATGTCACAATGACTTTGTATCCAAATTGAATAAAATGGTGAGCACCTACAATTATGTGACCATGACTTTGTATCCCAATTGGAAGCCTTGTTAGGATTATTAATCCTCCCTTGTACAAATTTGGTCATATGTCTAAATCAGGAGTCACGTCTAAATCGGGAGTCCATCCAGTCTATTTATAGTCATTAGCACCATTGGTTAAACTTAACCTAATTGGGGCACATGTTTCAGTTACCAAAG
>LPNX010411023.1:32883-47824 GCA_001517045.1 Pseudotsuga menziesii
TTGCATTACCACATGGGTTCAAGTAATTTTAGGTATTTAATGACTTTCACAATATATGATGATCATGATGATTAACGTCCAATGAGACCAACTTTGTTCTATCAGATCTTAAGAAGGATAATACTTGGTTTACTTTAAAATCTTGTTCGTGTGCTCAAAAATCCCTCCAAGAAGCTTTCCAAGCTCACTATAATTTTGGATAGTTAGGAGGTTATAAAGGTTTGTATTGCAGCAAATACTATGAAATTTAGATTTAATGTGGATGTAAGAAAGACACTCTAAGAGAAATTAATTTTCATTCTCAACGCTCATAGACTCACACACTGTGGCAAACCATTTTCGCCCATGGAGTTTTAGGAATAAACCAACCCCCTGTTTCGTTATGGAGTTCATGAGAGTTTGTTCTAATCTTGACTATACTAATTTTCTTTCGTGAGCTAGTTACTATCGAGAGATACTTCTGATCTTCCAAGTTAGGATTAATGAACCCCTTTTAGTATCTTAATTTTCTCTTAATCGCTAAATTTTCCTCACACCAGAATTTCTCTTTAAACTTAGAAGTAATAATATTTTTGACATTATCAATGTTTAGAAAAATGTCATTTTCATCAATGCCTCAATTGTTTAACCAAGCCATGGTATCTTTACATTAACACTGCTTGAGATGTTGTTGGTTTTGACTTTAGTTTAAAGCAATTTTAGGAAGTTTCTCGTTTCCCGTGTTATTTATCTTATGCTTGTACATCAGGTACCTAGTCATAGCCATGCTGTTGATGGGGGAAAGACCCACTTCTATGAGGAGAATAAGATAAGGCGTATTGTTTTTAATTTTTAGATTATAAGTTATACACCACCTCTGGATTTGCTCAATCTTCCTCCAATATTCTCTAAAAATGTTGCACCCCCATACTTCACAACCATACAAGATAACACGGATGACAAGAGTTTCAAGATGAACTTCTTTTTATCCCACATGATCAAATTGGCCGAATTAGAGTTATTTTCAATACCAAAATAAGTTTTCCACCCTCAATTAATCATTTTCTGAATTCTATAGTTCCAATTGAGCTTGTGATGAATATCGATTCCCCAATGCTTGTAAGAAGTCACTTTCTCTAGATTTCTATTATCATAAACAAAATTTGCATAGGTGTCTTTCTTAGATTTTATAATCATGATTTTTGTCTTGTTGATGTTAACAGTCATACCCATGTTAAAGCAAAAATATTTAAGAATTCTTAATTGCTTATTGATATCAGAAGGAAACCTTGCCATATATATATTTATATTATTTTTTTGAAAAATTAGTTATTTACAATAACAATGTGTTTTTTACAATTGTATAATTTTTTAAAGAAAATTTTATCATTTAAGTACTCAACATTTGCACTAGTGGGAACT
Organism: Pseudotsuga menziesii; assembly: GCA_001517045.1. Lineage (NCBI taxonomy): Eukaryota > Viridiplantae > Streptophyta > Pinopsida > Pinales > Pinaceae > Pseudotsuga > Pseudotsuga menziesii. The sequence goes on from LPNX010411023.1 coordinate 34,285, forward strand.
TATACATTATACTTAGTGGGAAAAATATCATACCATTTTTAGAATCCTTGGCCTTGAATCTTGATTGTATAATGATTTTCTATCGATAACTCTATAGATCTTGGATTACGTTAGAGGCCTATGAATTTTGAAATTAGTGTAACTCAGACAAAATGAGGTATTTTTTCCCTTGGTTCTATGTATGAAAGGTCCCACTAGGGGATGGCCTGAATTCATTTTGACATACCTTCTTTGAAAATGATTCATTGAGCTAATTATTTCTTTGAAAACTTCAATATCATATTGGAAAGGGTCCCCTATTATTACTCCCACAACAAAATCTATCACCACTACTTTAATGTTAAGACTTAGATTAAGTGGACTATTCTTTATAACAATGTCATTGAGATGCAAATAGGTCATAGTGTAATGAAGCACTCTAGTGAAATGGAGATGCCTAGGCACATATTCAATCTTAATATTCTTGCATATAGTCCAAGCATATCAATCACCATGGTGGAAAGAGTATAGGATAACTAGGGTAAACCCTAGTTAGGGAGAGAAGGCCTTACACTTTGCTTCATATCCTTTCCTTATTCCTTAATTCCATGGGTAAACTATTATTTTCGTGTAAGTGTATTATAATATATAAAATGTCACATACCAATTTCTCTTTATAATAAATAATATAAGAGTTCTTATTTTTTCGTGTAAGTGTATTATAATATATAAAATATATACCAATTTCTATTTCTAATAAATAAAATAAGAGTTCTTCAAAATAAGAACAAAATGTAAAAAGTTAAAAGTAATTAGTTATTTTGTGAAACTATATAAATAACCAAAAGTTATGATGTAAAAGTAAATTATTGTTATTTTTGTAGTGAAATCCTTTTTATTATATTTTAATTGGAATTTGGACATTGGCTTAATGGGGAAGGGAAGGAAATCAGGAAAAAAAGTTCTCATGACAAAAGAGTTCAGGAATAAAACGGAGCTCATGTCAAGTGAGATGCCATCTATTGTAATACATGTGTGTGAACCTTGCCAAGTGGTTATAAGTGGGGCATGTGGGGAAGCTTGGTGCCCAATATAACTCTGTGTTGTGAGCAAAGAAGATTCTTGCATTGACCTCTCCGGAATCCAAACTAACTACTACCAGAGGTAAGTCCTTGCACTTGTATTTCATTTTAAGATAATAAATACATTCTTATTTTCTATTGTTGGCTATGTTGAATTAATTTACTATAGAATGATAATTTTCTAATGTGTTAAATTTCATGGATAATACATTTATATGAATATACCACGAGGGATTCACCTTCTAGACTAATATATTATCATGTTCATTCATAAAGGGGGGTTTTTAAATTGTGAAAAATAAGGTCAATATATTGTAGATATTGAGGGGCTAGGAGCAAGTTATAGGAAGTTTATAGCTATTGGGGGGTTAAAAAAGGGGTATCTAGTAAAAATAGTGAATATATCATAAAAATAGGGTTTTTCTAATTGAATGTGTATCCGAAGGGGGGATCAACAAAAGAATTTTGATAGGTATTTACTAATATCTAGTGAAATTAGGGGCATTCTCTAATATCCCATGAATAAAGGCGTTATTGCATGGTTTCATTGAGTGAAGACTCTGTGGAATATACAAACATTTACATGAAAATAAAGTAGAATGGTAATGTATATGTTTTCATTCATAATATATGAATTTAATATAAAATATTAAACTAGAGAATATAACCCTCACATTTGGTATCAAATCCAATGGATCTGAGAAAAACCTAATTACCAAGAGATATATGCCACATTTTCATTAGATGTAGTGTATTTGTTTATCGTTTGGAGTTCCCATGGTATTCCCTTCGAACTCATGATATTTCATTGAGATTGTATTTACTAATTACATAATTACTATTTTCTATGGATATGTTTAAGATTAGGTAAAGTATTGAGATTGACAAAATAAAGTAACAATGCCATATTTTTTTATTGAAAGTTTTATATTATTTATTTTGAAGAAGGTTAAAAATTATATTAGAAGAAGGTGACAAAGATTATTGAGGGACTATGTGATTATTAAATAATCCTCACCTTTGGTAAGCCATTAGAACTCAAGGATAGACACGTGGAGGAGTTTATATAAATTGCCTCTTTAGATTTTGATGGAAACAAGTTCACATAAATTGTCTCTTATAATTCTATACTTTGCAATATCAAGATGCAATCAAATCTATAGAAGCATATCTACTAGTAGGTAGTCGATAATGTTAAGGATGTATTTATTCAACTTATAGATATTTGTTGTGGACACAACAACTCCCTACTTTTCTTTACTTTGGAATAGAAATTGAGGGAATGACCATGCTAAATTTTTGGTTTCTTGTGTGTGAACTAAATTGTTTTTTGAATAATGAATAATCTAAATGATTTATGATTTCTTGAAAATTTGTCGATACCTTCACGGTGATCTTTGTCAACATCACCGTCATCCTTGAATTTCAATTGTTAGAAGTTTCTTTTGATGTGACTAATTGAGTGATCTAAGTATTAGTTTCATGATCATTTATGGTGCTCCAAGCCTCCTATACACAGTTCCTAATCATTGTCTTCCAATCTTTGCTTGTGACCTCACTTTCCAAAAGTGCATGGAAACAGTAATGTCTAAATAACCCACTCTACTTCGATATATGTTATGATTTGATAATTTCCCTGTTGAATTGATCACATATTTGGAAATGATTTTTCACCAAATGTTGAATCCTTGCCTAATTAAATTAATGTGTGTTGCAGGTTAAATTAATGTGTGTTGCAGGTTCAGTTGAGTTGCAACTGACAATTCTCATGAACCATAAGTTTTCACCTCGTATCGCAGGTTGTAAATGGTTTTTTCTTGAATTAAGACTCCCTTTCGACTTGGACCATATTTTTGTGATTTTTATTATTCATTGGTTGATTTAATGTCAATCCTAAGACCAATTTGATCTTTTTGACATTTGTCAAGTGTGATGCGTACCAAGTGATCCATTGACCTAGTTCGAGGGTTAGAATATTTTAATTAGTGAGGGATGGTGTCAATCCCTGCTAATGAAATGGAAATATATATAACATAAATAATGTCTATAATGTCTAAGCTGATGGAATTAATTTTTAGCAAGCCAATTGCAAGATCAAGACCTCAACTTTCATTAAAAAATGCTTCCATGCATATTTTTGGGGTTTGGTGAAATTAAAAATTTTGATGACGAACCTAGCTATATTTGACAAACTCATTTTACGAATCCAATTCAACTTGCAAAATTCAATTCCAAGTCCTGAAAGTATTGTTTAGTGACACATTGGTCTTTGCTCCCGTCATATTTTGCCAACTTTATTTTTGCTCTAGGTGGGCACATCATAAAAGGCTAATATTAGGTGCCTTTTGATCTAGGGGGGGTGGTGACATGGAGCTATGAGATAAGGCGACCGACATGCTCGAATTACTCGATCATTTGTGACAATTACTAGACGTTCGATTTTTAAACATTTTCATCATTTTATTCTGGTGCTCTGTCATGGCGTCCAATTAGTCATCCATTGTTTTCCATTTCTCATTCATTGCATCGAATTTTTGTCTAACTCTTTTTGCATCATTGAAATAACTTCATCTTTGATCTCTTTCTTAAGTGATGCATTGTTTTTTTTTATTTCTTTTCTTAAACTTTCTTGGTTATGGTGTCTTTGAAGTTGTTATCATTCTTCTTTCAATTCTCAAACTCGTTTTTCAATTCTGTCGTCATGTTCTTGGTGTGTGGGGGCGAATATATAGATGCGATTTTGGCTTATGAGAAGGTGACCTCAAAATTTAAGGTTTAATCTGATTATTAATAATAATTAACATGCAAGGTTAACTGTAGAAGAATAAAAAATATAAATATAAATATAAAATAATTATTAAAAAATTATATATATATAAGGTTTTTATCAATAAAAATTTATTATAAAAATAATAATATAATATTAGTATTAATTTTTTGTGTTTTTGACGTAGGGTGAGTGGAGAGGAGAGGAAGGGTAGGGCGGGGGATGGACGTGGGTGTGTGGGGGGTTGGAGCAGTGAGTGCAGATGGAAGGAGGCATAGATGGTGGGGGTGATTGGTGAGGAGAAAGGTGCGGTTGAATGCACAGGGAGGAGAGGTGGTGGCGCCCGTGCAGAATGGGAACAAAGAGGCTTTAGGCTAATAAATCAATTAACTTTTCTTCAAATGCTTACTACATCTAGATAACCTTATCATCTAACCCATGGGTTTTTAGCCATTTATCTGGATTCATGTCCCAAATTATAGTTTAAAATTTTTACATCTGGATGACCTTATTATCAAACCCATGAGCTTTTAGCCATTTATCTGGATTCATGCTCCAATTTACACTTAAAAATTTCACAATAATAGTTATAATGATTTTTAAATTTTCATTTATAGAAAAATTGAACTAGTGAAAAAAATATTACAATTAACATTTAATAATTTTATATTGAAAAATTACTAAAGCAAAAACAAAATATATGTATATCGATTATTAATTCAATTATGAATGTATATCGATTAGTAACTCAAATATGAAATAGATGCCTAGAATCATCATCACTAAACTATCCTTAAACGCCATGATGCTATGAACAATTTTATATAACATAATATACAACTAATAAACTAAAATCAATTATTATTTTTAAATATTTTAATATATTTAAAAAAATATTATTATACAATTAAAATTGAAATGAAATGTATTTTTATATTTAAAATTAAAATAAAATGAAATGTATTCTTATATTTGAAAAATAAAATAAAATGAAATGTATTTTTATATTTTGAAAATAAAAATAGATTTACCTATTTTTTTAAAATAAAAAATAAATATTTACTTATCTCGAAAATACTATTGAACGATTTTGGCACATAATTCATTCAAATAGCTAATTCAGTAATAACAAAGATTACTTGTCAGACCATCACTCAAATTTCTCGCATAAAACTCAAAATATTATATATTTAGTATTATTGAACTATAACATATAACATACAAAATTAAAATAATTAAATACAAATGGTCACATCAACGTTGCCAGTCGTCCGATCGGTGCAAATGGTCAAATAAGTAAGTTACTCCCATTTTTATTTCAAATCATATACAATATGCATTTCTTCAAACAAACAAACAAGAAATACAAAAGTCCGCGTTTCGATTTTATTATTTATTTCTTCCTAGTTACTACCATTAGTTACTATAAATTCTGCAAGGGCAATTGCTTCCGAGATTCAATTCCGTCACAGATGTGTTCAATGCAGTAAGAACGCACCAAGAGTCGAATCTGTTACCTCTCTTAAGCTTCCACCAGTCGATGTATGACCGGTTTCCCTCTCCTTTATGATGGCCTGCAGAGGATATTTCATGACTGTAGTGAATTCCTGCGTCTCAGACAGATCAACCGTCTCTCCCGGCTTGCATTCCCACGCGAATTCCTGAACAAGTCGGGCGACGATAAGATTTAAATGGAGCATAGCCATCTCTAAGCTTGGACACACCCTCCGCCTTGCGCCGAACGGCATCATTTTTATCTCCTTCGTCCCTGTCAAATCCACTTCCACGCCCTCATCCGTAAACCGCTCCGGCCTGAATTCCGATGGGTTCTGCCACACTCCGGGATCCATCCCCATGCCCGCCACATAGAAATTGACGGACTCGTTGACGGGGACCTCGTAGCCGGCAAGTTCGCAGGGCCGGGTGACCGCGTGGCTGATGACGAAGTGCCCAGGAGGGTGGCGTCTCAGGGTTTCCTTCACCACGGCGTCAAGAAAAGGCATTCGCTGCAGGTGGTCTTCTTCCACCGGTTTCCCTTTCCCGGTGCCGCCGACGATCTCATCGTACAATCTGGCTTGGACGTCTTGACGGATCACCAGATTCGCCATCAACCACTGCAAATATGTCGTGGTCGTGTCGGTGCCGCCAGTGATGAATTCCGTGCAGAGTGTCACGAGCTCATCGTCGTCGAGGCTTCTGCCACCGTCCACTGTCATTTTGAGCAGCGTATCCACGTACGCCCCGCTCGATGGAGGCGACGCATTGCGACGCTTGTTTATGAGCGCGAGCAGGGTTTTCCGCTGCCTCCGACGGACCTCCGCCATCCGTGCCCGGCGTCGCCGGAGGAAGAAGCCCGGAATCGGTAAGGCTTCCTCTAGACCCTCGGCGCTCATGATCACGACCTCCCGCATGACGTCCTGCACGAAAATCACAGTCTCCTCGTTCGGTTTGCTGCCAAAGCACATGCACAGGAGGATGCACGAGACTGCTGTTCGAATCTGCTCCACAACGCTCACTGTACCCCCGTTGAGAACCGCTTCGTTCCTCAGGTTTTCCAGCAGGCGTCCTATGCCCCATTCCCTTATCTCCCCAAAGGCCTTCATCGCCGAATGGCTCAGGGCTTCACTCACCAGATTCCTGCGCAGGCTCCGCCACAGCGGCCGGTAAGCGGCTGAATTGATGCTGTGCTGGTTGCTGTTCAACATTTTTTGAGACTCGCGGCTGGGCGGGCGGTCAGCGAAGACGGAACCCTTTTGTATTAGGGCCCCGTGGGCAAGCTCTCGGGTTGCGATCATCAGCAAAGGGCGCGAACCAAACGACATAGTGAATATCGATCCATATTTCTTATGAAATTTCTTCACTGAGGTTCGCCATGGCCCTTAAAACCATTTGCATGGCCCTCCTAAACTATGTACAATAAAACGATGGGTTTTTTAGGAGGCCTTGCACATGGTTTTAAAACCATAAACCATGTGCATAAAAACCATGTGCAAGGTTTTAAAACCATTTGCACATGGTTTTAAAACCATGTGCAAGGCCAACATTTTTTATTATTTTGTTAAGTAAAAACATTACAACATCTCCCGCATATTGCGTTTTTTTTCTCACCCATATTTTGTATGCATAATTAAAAAAAAATATTAATAAAAATAACGTTACGTAACGTTACAAGATCTCCCCATACTTGGCTGCATAGCGCCTCTCGACGCAAAAATAAAATTTTTAATTATCTTCCAAAATAAATGTCGGCCACAAAACCAAACTAATATGGGGGAGATGTTGTAATGTTTCTACCTAACAAAATAATAAAAAATAAAAAATTGAATTATCCACAAAACCATGTGCAAGGCCTCCTAAACAACCCATGGTTTAGGGGGTTGTTTAGGAGGGCCTTGCAAATGGTTTTAAAACCATGTGCAAGGCCTCCAAAACAATTCATAATTTTATTGTACATGGTTTAGGAGAGCCTTGCAAATGGTTTTAAGACCATGTGCAAGGCCTCTTAAACAACCAATGGTTTTAGGAGGGCCTTGCACATAGTTTTAAAACAATGTGTGGGGGTGATGTTGTAATATAATAAAAAATATTATATGTCAACCATAAATAATATTAAATATTAAATTAATAAAAATATTATATAGCTCATTGAGTGCAATAGTTAATAAAATATTATATAGCTCATTGAGTGCAATAGTTAATAAAATATTATATAGCTCATTGAGTGCAATACTTAATAAGAGGTTTGCAGGGCTTGATAAAACCTAGTCAATTATTTCATGTAATTTAATGATAATGATCATTTGATAATGTATTGCAAAATTGTCTATTCTAGTCTTCTATCTAATTATGTGGTTTTATCTCATTTTATTATATATCAAGAGGCAAAGAATAACATCTCAAAATAGATAAATTATTTTCCTGGTTTTGCATGTGGGATAACTTAATTTTATAATGTTAGAGTTATTTTGACTCATTTTTCCTTCCACTACTAGTTTTGACATCTTAGGATATCAACTAAACAACATTACACATGTGTAATTATTAAAATTACACATTTCAACAATATCGATACAAGTCAACTTTATGTGTCCATTCTCTATAACAAGATCTAAGAATTAAAACCATATGCATCCTAATGTGAACCCAATCTTTAACATTATGAATTGTCCTGCAAATAGTTAATGCAATTTGGTTGAAAATTGTGCATTATCCAATGTTAAAATTTAGGGAAATCAATAACAACCTAACAGTAGAGCATTTAATGTTGCTCCTATGGGATCCTAAATTGTTGGATCTAATCGTGGGGTAAATCCAATGATTTAAGATCCCACCACAACAACAATAAATGCTTTGGTAATGGGTGGTTACTAATCGTCGAAATTCAGAGGCAGGTTGTGGACATGTCTTGAGTAAGCTCTGCATGTTTTCCACCAAATGGTATTGAAGTTGAGGGTTGTAAATTGTAATGTTGGTATGCTTTTGCTTGTACGATGTTGATTTTATGGTCTTCAAGGAAGCAAGAACCCTAACTTCAATTAGAGATGCACCTTATGGATTTTACTAGAGAGTTGGTGTTATGCACAAAGGGTATGCACGTTCATTCGTGTGCATTACTCCTCTTTCACTGGAGCATTATGATTGTGAGAACTCTGAGTGTGAAGATTCTAATTGTGAGGACTTTGATTGCGTATATGAATATTTGTTTCAGTCTAATAAAGACAATTGTATGGGGCTAGTTAAGAATGAAGAGGTTGGTTTTGCAACAAACTAAACCTATGTTTGTCTTTGGTATTTCAAGATTTCATTTCTACATGTGACTTTTGTGAAATGCATATCTTGCTTAGAGAAATAGAGTTTGAAACAACATGAAACTCATAAATGTGCATGTTGTTCATCATCTTAGAAGTGCTTTTGGAGGTGGTAGATATAAAAAACATGCCTAAAGACCATAAAATTACTCTATTGGTTAGAATTTACACGAATAACTATCTTGGAAAGCAAGCAAAGAAAGTAGAAATAACCTCTGAATCATAATCCAAACAAATCTCTTCCTTGCAATGTAAATCCAGTGGGGATTTCATCTTTGAGTGTAGATATCGATCTTCTCATAGGGTGAAAAGGGGTAGAAAAGGTCTGGGCCAATTATCTATTCCACTGTAAACTTCGTTGGATTCACCAACCTTTTTCAATAGAGAAATGGTTTCCATTGTCAAGAAAACGCCAGGTGGTTTCAAGCCTATTGATTTGCACATTGTAGTTTCTATAACTCTTCCCACACCTCCATGCACAAAGGGAGTCATTTGGACTGTTATTCACAAGGTAATCTCATTGGCCATCTAGATATTCCCTAACCAAAATTTGCTACTATGGTATTGATTTGTACTGACTGGATATGACTTGTTCTTTTGGTTAATCCATGAGCAAGTATGAACTGTGTTGAGAGACCAAATGATTGTAGTTCATCATGTAAGTACTATCCTCAATGAATCCAATTAATAGAATAATTTTATAGATCTTTATTATTAAACCTGGGATTTATATTGAATCCTTTTTGTACATTTCTTAAAAATTCAGATCTTAGATTTTGGCCTAAGCATCTAGATATTTGAACATCTAACCAAAAGTGGGGTTACTTGAGATTACTTTTATGTTTTTTTTCAAAGGAATAACTTAGATTACTGAGCCTAATATGACTAACCCTACCTCAATATTGGTATGACAAGTTTTGAGTTACAAAAATTTGTCTCAAACCTCTAAATTGGGATCCTTCATGGTTTGTGCTTGGTCTTTGACCTAAGCCATAGTGAAATTCGATGTGGGCTCAGATTTGGTCTTTGGAAATATAAATCGAGTACGGACATGAGATAGCCATGAGCTTGGGCTAGTGTTTGTCAAGTATTTGGACTGGTATGACTTGGAGATTGACTTGAACATTGGTTATGAGTGTAGGTTGTCACTATGAAAGCCATGGAATTTTCCTAGTGGGAAGCTTCATCTTGGGTTTTGGAGAGGCAACTCGGGCTTGGTTATATGCTTTGAAATTTGTCATATGGTGCTTTTGATCAACTACGACTTACGGTCAATCAGGGAGTGGGTTTTAGTACATGGTTGTTGGAGTGCATATGAGGCCATCTAGTTCACTATTTTATTGTTTCCAATAACATATACTTTTAAGAGAACTGGAGCGGATGCATTCATAGTTTGTCATCACAATCAGAAAATCCATCTTTTAGCACCACAAGTTAGCACCACTTATATTTTGTGGTGCTAATGTGGTGGTTTTAGCACCACTTACTATTTTCTGGTGTTAAGGTGGTGTTAATATGGTGTTATATTTTTTAATATTATTGGAAATTGAGTGTTTACTCATTTATGTTAAGAGAAATGCCATGTTGGCAAATACCATAAAGTGGTGCTACCCAATTATTTGTCACATGGACATGTACAAGTAGGATTTAGTTATTAGGATTTAAACCATAAACATAAGAAATTCAAGAAATTCACAAATAATTATTATGTAAATAAATTAATTCAATATTATTTTTTTGTTTTATCAATTTAAATAAATGACCAATAATTAGTTAATGAGTTTTTGCACCACATTCACAAAAATTTCAATTCATTATTTTAGAATAATTAAGCAAATAAATTCACATGATTCATTTATGTGGTTTTGCACCACAAGCATCACTAGTAATTATTTTGTAAATAGATCAATTCAATTATCCATTATTATTCTTATTTAAACAAATAAATACAAATGACAAACAAAAAAATAAATAAACGACCTTCATTTTTAATTTATTACTATTTTAAAGTAGTCATAAAAAATATTTCAACTGGAATTGATTATTAAATTGAGAATATTTTTATATTATTAAATTTCATGATGGAAAATTGTATCATTATCAGGATTTTAGTAGAAGGCATGGATCTCAATTCATGCCCATGGTCATAGAGCAAACCTCTACCTAGAGCTCTAAAAAAATATTTTAGAAACCTAGATCCAAGAAGACACCACAAAGGTCACCACACATCTTCATAATAGTATTTTTAGTTTGTAAGTATGGATTCACAGTATTATAAGGTCTTAATCACTTGGGATATGTACAATTTCCTTCGATATGGTTGAGAGAAGAATCCTAGGTGTTAGGCTAAAGGCCTCCTAAGGGTATCCTTGGACTAATATTTGGAGTATTAATACGTATGAGGTTTTAAGCTCTATATATGGGGATTTAGGCCCTTAACATGTTTGAGGGAGGAAACACAAGCCTTAGTCCCTGATAAAATATTTTTTACATTCAAGGCCAAATGCAATAGCTCAAACCACTACAAATGACACATTGGGCATATGATTTACCTCTGAGTGAGGAAATCAACACCCTTATGAGGATTTTTCTAACATACATGGATCATATTTTTTTTGTATAGTTTCATAGGGGGAATCTTGGACCTTAAGCCCTAAGGTTAGATTTAAAAGAAACCCATGAACTCCCAACACTATCCTTGGCATCTAAGTGTTCATATAAGTGACACTAGATATGAAAACCTATGACATAGTCATGGGAGGAATCACTGGAATTAGGCCATATAGGAATATTAGGCTAAGAGAGATGACTCAAACTATCACATAGGAGATTATGCTCTATATAGGATATCACTATTCGTAAAGTGGCATATGGGTGGAAATATGTGGTTTTTTGAACTAGAGATGCATCTTAGAAAATGGTTGGGGAAGAAATTGAAAGAAGTATACCCTAAAAGAATATTATTGAGGTAAGGGGAAATGATCTAGGTCATTAACGATAACATACACCTTATAAAGTTGATATTTGGCATAATATTCTGATATGGAATAATCAAGAGTCTTTGCATAATAGGATGGATCTCAAGGCCTTGAATCGAGTCATAAGAGGAAATGAAGAGCCTTATGTAGGTGTCCAAATTCCTTGGTAGTGACATTATAGGGAATACGACCATGATTGTATCCCTAAAAAAACCATTAAGGAATCCAGATCCATTGAGGCACTATGTACCTAGGTCTTACAGCTTTATGGACTTGGACATGATCAATGGAGGAGACCTAAAACTTAACCCATAAAGGAAATGTTTATCCATTCTGTTCTAATAAGGTTTCCTCCACCAAAAACACGTGGCCTCTTGAGAGCATCACTAAACTATGATTGAGGATGTTGGTGCCATTAGGTGGTTTTGAGAAGTATGTACATGCCTTTGGTCCTTGGGAGTGATGTTCTATGGAATAATACAATGCTTCTATTCTTAAAGAAATTGTTAATCCATCCAAATGCATGAATTATAATGCCTCAAGACACCATGCATGACTTTGCAAGGGCACCCATTGTACCATGTATATAAGCTATTTTCCCATAGGGAATTCAACATGGTTAATGGAGGATACCTAAACCTTCACCCCTAAAGGAATCTTGTATCCATCCAAGGGTAAGACGTTTTCCTCCACCATCTACACACAACTCCTAATTGTATAATTGGCCTATGATCGAGGATGTTGTTACCATTAGGTGGTTTTAAGTAGTATGCACTTGTCTCAAGGCCTTGGAAATGATGTTCCAAGGAAGAATACCATGTCGTTGGCCCTAACAAAATCGGTGAGGAATTTAGAGCAATGAAAACTACCTAAAATAACCATTTATTACTTCAAAGTGGTATCCATGGCTCTATGTATCTAGGTCTTGTGGCCTCTGGGCCTTGGACATGGTTAGTGGAAGAGACATAAATCTTGAGCTCTAAAATATTCTTCTATCCATATAGGGATAATAAGATTTCCTCCACTAACAACACATGGCATATTGACTAGGGTATCATTTTCATATGATTGATTATGTCATTTCCATTAGGCAATTTTGACTAGTATTTACATGTTTTATGGACTTGGAAATGATATTTCATGGAAAATGATCATGCCTTTGGCCCTAAATAAATGACTGAGGAGTTGAGAGTGTTGAAAAACACCTAAAACAACTTGCATGGCCTTGCAAGGATATCCATTCCACTATGTATCCATGTCATGGGGCCTTGGGGCCTTGGCCATGGCCAAGGGAGGAGACTTGAACATCTATCCCTTGAGGATATTCTATCCATCCAATGATAAGAATATCACCTCAATGAACTAGTTACCACACGTGGCCTCTTGAGGGTATCATTACCCTATGATTGAAGATATTAACACCATTATGTGGTTTTAAGAAGTATATAAGTGTCTTAGGGCCTTGGGAATGGTGATCCAGAGAATAAGGTTGTGCCTTTGGTCCTAAATAAACCATCGCCGAATCTAGAGCTACAATCAATGCATAAAAGCACCATTCATGAATTTCCAATGGTATACATTGATATTTTTATCTAGTTCTTGGGACCTTTAGGACTTGAACATGGTCAATGGAAGAGACGTGAACCTTGGGCCCAAAATAAATCTTTTATCCATCCAAGGCTAAGAAGGTTTCCTCCACCAACCACACAAGGTATCCTAAGGGTATCATTGACCTATGATTAAGGATGATGATTCAATTACATGGGTTTGAGAAATATTTATGTGTCTTCATTCATTGGGAACAGAATTCTAGTGGAACGAGCACAAGGTGTGTGCAAGAAGTTGAGGGACCTTTTAGATGCAATGGTAGAATGAAGTCAATCACGCTTGATCCATAAAATAGAAATCATCCCAAGCAATCCCGAC
>LPNX010411023.1:61740-84608 GCA_001517045.1 Pseudotsuga menziesii
TAATTGTTTATTTTGAATTTTGAACCACTGTCATAGAATCAATTTTGAGAATACACTTGTCTCATCCTAGTGGAATTCTAAAAAAGTATAGTTCCAGTGCACACCAAATTCTCAAATAAAAACACATAGGAGTAATTATTATTGAAATTATTTATACAAATATTAATGAAATATTTATATTTTTAATACATTTCTAACTTGCCAAAACTATGGTGATCTTAGTATGTTTCTTTCTAAACTTTTTGAGCATAGGATTAATATGCTACAATAAACATAGTAATTTTTTAGTATCTAATAGATCAAAGTTTTTTCCTCTTAAAAAAACCATTCTTAATATTCATATTGAATCAAAAGAAGGATCATACAAATCAAAACTTCTCCAAACAATTTTAAGCATACTTGAAGTTTTCTGAAACAACAGTTTAAGTTTATTTTAGTGAAAGTTACATGTCATCATCAGAACTAGAATGTTTTCTGTTATTAATAAAACTTTATTATTATATTTAAATTCAAAGAAATTTAAAAATAATTATATTATAACATTTATTTAAAATAAAATCTTTTAAATAACTAGGTTTTTTCTATTTGGTATTTTATGAAACTTTTGCGATGATTATTTTGCTATGTAACTTCTTGGATTTATGTAATATAATTTGTATTTAATATGTTATATTATTTAATATATTTTTTATTTATAATAAAATTAAAGTTGTTTTAAATAATTATATTTTACTTAAAAATATTTTAATGGATATGTAATATTGATCACATATTTTATAAAAGTTTTGAGATGATTGTTTTTCTATATAATTTTATGGATTTATGTAATATAGTTTGTATTTAATATGTTTTTTCATTTACATAAAGTCAAAGTTGTATTAATAAATATAAGTTGTGTTTGTAATTAGCATTTTAAAAAAGTAATATTAAATAGACATATTTTATTTTTAATTATTTTTATATAATATTTTATGGGTAAATTTAGGAAAATGAATTACTATTTTTTCTTATTTTTTAACAGATTATTAGGATGATGAATGATAAAAAAAAAAATACATATCTATGATAAAACAACTTTTATATTTTATTACATATTTTTTCATTATTCCATTTGCAATAAAGAATGCACTTAAAGCTTTTCAATACATAATATGTAAAGAAATAATGCATTATAGATAACTTTTCTTCTCTTTAGCTTGTAACTTTTTTCTTAATATTGGTTAGATTGGTTGACTTTATTTAGATGGGATAAACCTAAATTTTAAAGTAGTTATTGTTTTTTTTTCTAAATAATAATTATTATTTATTTTTAGAGAATAAATTCTTTAACACTCATCAATATAAATTCTAAACATCTTATTAAATTTTTTCACAATGGTCACAAAAGTATTTAGTAGTTAGGTAGGACGTTGGGGCTGCGGATCTAAATGACGTCCCTTGGTTGTTTGTCATTTTGAAATATAGTAAGTCCTCTAAATAGGGAACTTTATAAAATCCTTCACCATCAAGTGTTCAAGAATACCTTAGAAATGAGGCACCATGGAAGAGATGAATATTAAAGATACTCCTCTCTCGGTACCTTCCAGTACTTGTTTGTTCCTGGAGTCATCTTCAAACATCAATTTCTTCTCCTTACAGTGTAAAACCGTTGAATGGGCCTCCATCCAATCCATTCCAACTATGATGTCTTAGGTTCCTAATAAGGTGGTATACAAGGAACCTTGGTGATGAAAACCCCTAGTTCTAATTCACAGTCTAGGACTAACAACCCAACCCCTTGGGTTATTTCGGATGCCAATTCGACTGGGTCGAAATGTTGTTGCTAGATTTCCATCAATTTACTTCTAGTCAATGCTCTAGGTGAAATAAAACTCTCAGTAGCTCCGAAATAAATTAATATAGATAAAATCATACCATTTATCATACTTGTAGTTTCCAACACTATGGATTAATGTTTTGCTTGTCGATTGTTCACTGTTGCATGAATTCGATGAGCCTGTCCCATGTCGCCCACTGTAGCCTATCCCCATGTTGAAACACGGTCAAAATCCATCAAGATCTCAATTTCTAGCCTCTATGCCTTATGGGGTTTGGACCATGGTCATTAATGTGTCAATGTCCCATATCAACCACTAAACTAAAAACCCAATTTATTTCATAGTTACCAAGTTCATACAATTCACTGGATTTTGTTCTCACTTGGAAATGAGTTTGATTTGGGAATGTGAAGTTGTTAAGACATTTACGTGTGAACTTGTTTATGAGAGATGTAAGGCTAAATTGAGATGCAAAATTTCTACGTAGTAGATGGTTTCATCTCTTCATCTTACCATTCTACCAACACTCCCCATCAATGCACTGCCATTAATGCAGGGCACTCAATCCCCTATTTTGACAATCAATTTTTAACTCACGTATTTTAATATTAGTTGAACCATGAGCATTGTTGGTGGAACCATGAGCTCATGGTTCACTATTCTAGCAAAATTGTCCATGATTCGATTTACATTATTTATGGTTCCACCTATAAAAACATCATTTACCATTAATTTTGTTCAAAATCTCTTGTGTTCCACCACCTTGCGACCATTACTCAAGGTTCCACCACTAATACTCATGGTTTCATAAATAGAGCTCATGGTTCCATAAATAAAGCCCATGGTTCCACCAACAATGTTCATGGTTCCATAAACATATATAATGGTTCCGCTAATAGTGCTCAATGTTCCACCAAAAAATGTTTAGGATTCCATAAATATGCATGGTTCCATCGTAAAAAATTAGCATTTTAGGGGTGGAACCATGAAGAATATTTATGGAACCATGGATCGTTTTTTATGGAACTATGAACAATGGAGGTGGAACCATGTACATACAAAACCACATGCTATTACGAAACCTTGAATAATTTTGGTGTAACTTTGAATATCATAAGCATTATTTATGGACCATGAACCATTTGGTGAGTACTACATACATGGTCATGAGGTGGTGGAATCATGAGCAATGCGTATGGAATGTTGAACAAACAAACATAACAAAAGTAGTAAAATCATAATCATAATACAATTTAATTTTAAGGTCACGGCAAGGTGATCCAACGATTTGGTTTACAAAGACGTACATGCATTACCTTCCTTTGGATATGAACTTGGAAGAAATTTTCTTAACCTTTAGATCCACATTTGAAACATTTTTTTTAACAAAGACCAAAAATATCTTTGAATTCTAATACATGGCTAAATAAACAAACTTTATGATAAAAATATTATCTATTTACATAAATATTACATGTAAGAGAAATGTATATAAAAACAAATTTACAAATTATGTTTTATTAATTATAAAACTTAACATATATAAAGCAATACATTGATCTTAAAACATAAAATTACGATAATTATTATCTATTTACATAAATATTACATGTAATATAAATGTATTATAAAAAAAAAACTTACAAATTATATTTTATTAATTATAAAACTTAACATATATAAAACAATACATTGAAGTTCAAACATAAAATTAACATAAATATTATCTATTTACTTAAATATTACATATAATAGAAATGTATTATAAAAACAAACTTACAAGTTAGAGCAGAGTTCCATCCAAAGCAGTGTTCTAGTGCGGCAAAGTTCGAGTCGAGGCAGAGTTCCAGTCAGAACAGAGTTCCTAGTTCAATAACTCATAGGAAATACGTTCGACAATGCCTGAACTTTATTGGAAGGAACAAGAACCTCACATGAACCCTTCCCTTATTGGAACCCTGCCCTTGTTGGAACTCTTCCCTGGATGGAACTCTGGCCCTGGTTGGAACTCTGCCCCGGCTGGAAATCTGCCCTGGCTGGAACTCTACCTCACTGGAACTCTGCCTCGGCTGGAACTTTGCCTTGCTATAGTACCTTTCTTCATTGGAAGCTATAAGTTTTCAGGGGTAAAGCAAGCAACATAGTTTGTTAAAGAATTAGAATATTTTCGCTTTGGAGAAATGAATTTTCATAGAAATGATTCCCATAACAAAGTAGTTGATTACTGCAAAGAAGATGGAATCCATTTTGAGTACACTGACTTTTGGGACAAAGATGAGGAGACGTTTTGCAATACCAAAAACATAACATCCCTCAAGAAAAGGTTCAAGAAAAAGATAACAACTATGGGTGGTAAAGGCAAGGCTTCAGAAAAAGCTAAGAAGCTAGAAGAGGAAGAGGCCAAGAAAAGAGAAGAAGATGCTAGTAAATTGGTATAGGAAGCAGAAAATTGATTAAGGATTGAAGAAGAAGAAAAGAAATGAGTCACTGAAGAAGCGGCTAAGAAGGAAGAAGAAGAAAATACAAGAAAAGAAGAAGTTGAGATAAAGAAGAAACATGCAGAAAGTGAGGGCTTCAAGTTAACAGAATCCCAAAAGGAGAAGCAACCCACAGAGCAAGTTGATGTACAAGAAGTACAAGATCCTACAGATCAATGACAAGGATAGTCCAATCTTGATCCCTTGGTAGTATGTTAGGAGAAGTTTCAATTTTTGAATTTGTTTTGATTCCTTTCATGTCTACCGAAGGGGAGGAAGTATTTGATTTTAATACTATATTCTATGACAAAGAGAAGAAAAGGATTGTCAAGAGGACCGAGAAAAAGGTATATAATGGAGGAAAGCTAGGGAAGATGGTGACAGACAAAACAATAGTACATGGTACTCATAAGGATCCACGGTTGATAGCAAGAGCTGGTAGCTTTAACCTTAGCAACTGAAGACAACATGGATAGGATCATGACTGATCTGGAGCAGTCACGGAATATTGCAGCTCAGCTGAAGGAAACCTTGAAAAAGGAAAGGGATGAAACCCAGAAGCTAAAGAGAAAATATGAAGACATGATAGGTGAAGTCAAGGTTTCAAGGTCAGAATGCCAGACTCTACAAGCATATAAGGATGATTTAGCAATATCTGCAGAAAATACAGAGAAGAGTTTTCAAGTTACCTTGGAAGAGTTACAAAAGCTACAGTTGGAGCATCAAAGTTTAAATATTGAAAGGGATAATCTTCAACTATCATGTGGAAATTTATATGAAGAAAATAACAAGTTGGAGAGCAAAGTTACTGACCTGGAAATAGAAAAGGCTACTGCAGAAGAAAAGGAGAAGCAATATCAGACGCAGATGGAAGCCTTAAAAGAATAGAAAAATTCATTGAACACATCACTAAAAGAGTGCTATGGAGCACAAAGCTGACATCTGACCCTTAAAGGAGCATGTTTTGATTCTTAGGAAAAGGATCCATCAGATACAAATACAGATAGAAGATGAAATATGCAAAGTTTTGCAGATAGACACCAGGCTAGAAGAGATTGTAAATACCACTTCATATTTTTTGGATAGGACTCAAGATATATTGGAAATTCTAAAGGGAAGAATGGTTTGGGTAGAAACCACTAAAGAATCTCCCACAGACCTAGCCATTAAAGATCAGCAAACATTGAAGCAAGAATATGAGTTAATGGAATTCGCCAGTAATGTCGTAGAGGAATTCAAGAAAACAATGAAGAAGGCAAAGACAGCTTGTGCCAAATTTTGCAAGAGAGTTCTTGTCACATATAATCGATGTTAGACTTCTGCTGAGAAGAGATTGGAGGTGCTACCTGAGCATGAACTGTTTCTAAAGCATTTACAGGACAGATACAAAGGAGATGAACAAGAAATCCAACAGGTCAAGGACTTGGATGATTGGATATTGAAAAATGCAGTAGCACATGCAGCCGTGAACATACACTTATTAGAGGACCAGCTGTGCCTGATTCCTACTAGAATAGAGGGTGTGAAGACCCAAGCTGCCAAGTACGAGATTAACATTCAATTCCTTGAGCCTTCTGGGTTTGAAAGCATAGTAGCAGATGCTAATGCATGGAAAAAGTTCACCAACGAGAAATCTAGGCCTTCCTCATAAAATGTTTTGGGAATATTGATTAAAAATGTTATATATTGTATTAATTTTGTGCACAAGCTATAGGACAAATTTTTGGAAAAGAAAGGTTGGGGAAGCTTAAGAGACAATGAGGGGCAGCCCAAGAGTTTTTGCTTTTGTATAAGTATAGGAGAGTTTTAGATTGTAAAGGAATTTTTTTCCAGACTATCTTGAGGAATTTTATTGTAAGAAGAACTAATTCATTTTACAATAAAGAGTTATATGTTTTCTGCTAGAGAAAGTTCTGTAGATTTTCAAATGTTTGGTATAGGCTCATTGGATATGAACTATTTCTTTTTCAGCTTGTTTCCATGAACTGTGAGATCGTTCCAACCTATTGAATTCTTTCATGTTATGAATGTGCTCCTGTTTATTTTGTGAAATCTCCACATTGAGTAATGAATGTTTTAATTAACAATAAGCTATCTTGTTGTTTATCTTTCTATTGATATTCATGTGTTCGTAAATGTTAACAACTATCTATGATTTTCTTTATGCATGCAATACAATACATTACTCACCATTAATTACAGTTTTGCTCCCTAGGGATAGGTTAGTGAGTCTTAGTTAGTTTCTTTCTGTTTGTGATTTAGAAGCGAGAGAGGTAAGATGAGAGGTAAGAACCTGCGCATCACATTGTGACCCTCCTCGTTATCTCTATTGTCTGCATTTAGTTAGGCACTTGCACATCATACTTAAATATTAAAAGTCTAAAAAAATATACACGGTGGACCGGGCCGTAACTGGTAAAACACTTTAATCGTTACTTGACCTACGGTAGCCAAACCGTAAACCGGATGGAGTCCACATACCAAACAATAATGAGCTAATTGGGAACGTTTATTGGAGGGAATCCCTACTGTTCTTACTTGTGATTTTCTAGGCCCGAACAAAAGGGTATATTTTGGAAGATGCCATGACCTATGAAGGTGAAATAGACCTTAAGGAGATGACGTAATGAATAGTTTTGGATGGTTTTAGACCTATTTTGCTAGAAGGATGTTAGTCTTATGTGTTTTTTGTATTTTAGTTTAGTTAAAAACTAAAAGGATTATATATGATGTAAAACTGAACCAAACATGTTATGAAGGAATCTATATGGAAATTCTCATGAAAGATGTGACCTTTCCTTGACAAGTTATTTTTTTTGAAAAAAAAAACAAAATCTACCCTTTAAAATATTATATTTGTAGATTATTTTTCAAAATTCACTGTTTGTGATTTAGAAGCGAGAGAGGTAAGATGAGAGGTAAGAACCTGCGCATCACATTGTGACCCTCCTCGTTATCTCTATTGTCTGCATTTAGTTAGGCACTTGCACATCATACTTAAATATTAAAAGTCTAAAAAAATATACACGGTGGACCGGGCCGTAACTGGTAAAACACTTTAATCGTTACTTGACCTACGGTAGCCAAACCGTAAACCGGATGGAGTCCACATACCAAACAATAATGAGCTAATTGGGAACGTTTATTGGAGGGAATCCCTACTGTTCTTACTTGTGATTTTCCAGGCCCGAACAAAAGGGTATATTTTGGAAGATGCCATGACCTATGAAGGTGAAATAGACCTTAAGGAGATGACGTAATGAATAGTTTTGGATGGTTTTAGATCTATTTTGCTAGAAGGATGTTAGTCTTATGTGTTTTTTGTATTTTAGTTTAGTTAAAAACTAAAAGGATTATATATGATGTAAAACTGAACCAAACATGTTATGAAGGAATCTATATGGAAATTCTCATGAAAGATGTGACCTTTCCTTGACAAGTTATTTTTTTTGAAAAAAAAAACAAAATCTACCCTTTAAAATATTATATTTTTAGATTATTTTTCAAAATTCACTGTTTGTGATTTAGAAGCGAGAGAGGTAAGATGAGAGGTAAGAACCTGCGCATCGCATTGTGACCCTCCTCGTTATCTCTATTGTCTGCATTTAGTTAGGCACTTGCACATCATACTTAAATATTAAAAGTCTAAAAAAATATACACGGTGGACCGGGCCGTAACTGGTAAAACACTTTAATCGTTACTTGACCTACGGTAGCCAAACCGTAAACCGGATGGAGTCCACATACCAAACAATAATGAGCTAATTGGGAACGTTTATTGGAGGGAATCCCTACTGTTCTTACTTGTGATTTTCTAGGCCCGAACAAAAGGGTATATTTTGGAAGATGCCATGACCTATGAAGGTGAAATAGACCTTAAGGAGATGACGTAATGAATAGTTTTGGATGGTTTTAGACCTATTTTGCTAGAAGGATGTTAGTCTTATGTGTTTTTTGTATTTTAGTTTAGTTAAAAACTAAAAGGATTATATATGATGTAAAACTGAACCAAACATGTTATGAAGGAATCTATATGGAAATTCTCATGAAAGATGTGACCTTTCCTTGACAAGTTATTTTTTTTGAAAAAAAAAACAAAATCTACCCTTTAAAATATTATATTTTTAGATTATTTTTCAAAATTCAAATCACTAAAAATCCCACTAGATTTACACGTCTTCCATTGCTCTAGTCGTTTTGGCATTATGCATGGGACACTACAACAATTAAAAAGGAAAAAAAAAGGCGTCCATGAATGTCCTTAATGCCAATCATTTTTTTAATATTGGAAACAAAGAGAACATGACAATGAGGGTTATTACAATTACAATTTTAATTTTTATGTATATTTATTTATTTATTGGATTAATGTTAGGCATGGATATTACAACCAGTATAGATCTATTTTAAAATCAATCTATTAAGCATTAAGAGGGAGAGGGATCCAATTTATTGAGGTGTATTTTTTTTTATTCTTAAATACACTATGAGAAGTAATCTATAAGTTCTATATAGACAATTTGAAAAAAGGAGAGAAGAAATATTAGATAGTATTTGAGGAGAGGATGGAGAGATAAGAGAAGAGAAATACATTATGAGAGGTAATCTAGAATTTCTATATAGACAATTTGAGAAAATGATAGAAGACATATTAGATAACCTATTTGAGGAGAAAGAGTCATATGAGAAGGAGAGAGGGAGGAGTGCACTAGAAAAATATAAGTTATAGAGGAGTGTGATAGATATAAATAAAATCTAGAGTAGTGTCCTAGAGAATTGTTTTCACCCTTTTCAAGAGTAAACCTCCACAAGTATTCCCCCTCCCCCCCACCCCCTACACACAAACTTTTTTTGTTTCTAGTAAATTTTATATATATATTTTTCTCTATTGGCCCTTGCTATTGAAAATAATTGTTTAATAAGTTTTAGAGAAATTAAATTAAATTATGGTTTCCCACTTGTGTGACCATCACATTTCTTCCCAAAGATAAACTACCATCACCATAGCTCCTTTGATTGCATTATGCATTGAAGTGTTTTCCACCATTAATTCATTAATAGAAATTGATTTTGAATAAAATTCTTTACATTTAAACTATATATCGATCTCTCTATAATATTTTAATGTTCTTTCATTTTGTTCTCAATCCAACTTATTTTCATTACATGTATATGCCCTCCATTTCTACATTACAAAAGGTTGTCTTCACATAAAGTTGAAAAGAATGTTTCAATATATATTATAGTCCTTTGATTTAAGTGTTTCCCTCTGTATGTTCAATAAGAATGAGAAAAATGTTACTAAGTGTAGCAACCCAAAATTTAATAAATTAATTATAAATAAACACATAGGAAAATGTTGGATATAATATAATTGATTTTTTAGCTTAAAATAAATATTTAATAAAAAATTAAATGTTTTATACCTAAATGAATTTTGTAATTGAAATCAACTATAGAATTTCACATTTCAGTTTAGTGCTAGTTATTCATTTCAATTCAACTTTGAGATAACTGAGGTCGAACTATATCTTCATTAGTTAAATCTTTATTAGTAGTACAAAATCATGAGATTGTTCCTACTTATGTTATAAATATATGTAACACTAGAAATAGAAATGTTGTTTCGTAATGTTCAAACTCAATATTTATATTAAAAGCCATTAAAACATCAACAACATCAAGAACATATATGAATCTAGCTCTAACAAAACCCATAATCTATTCAGATT
Organism: Pseudotsuga menziesii; assembly: GCA_001517045.1. Lineage (NCBI taxonomy): Eukaryota > Viridiplantae > Streptophyta > Pinopsida > Pinales > Pinaceae > Pseudotsuga > Pseudotsuga menziesii. The sequence continues at coordinate 71,767 of LPNX010411023.1, forward strand.
AATATTGTTAGAACATGAGCTTCTCTTAGTTTCAAGAATTATATATATATATATATATATATATTCTCTACTGACAAGGCCAACCACATGAAGGTGGAAGCTCATTTGGCCCCTTCCACCCACCCACCCTAGAATCAAAGAACAAAAATTCGTCAACCTTGATGTGTTTTTGATTCATATGAAATGTGCCAGTGGCATATTATCAAGAATGGAATTATGATCTTCTATCGACAATTTCCATTGTCGATGCTTGGAATTTTTCCTACTCTTCACTGCCTTACAACTGCAACTAGGCTGGTATGACCAACTAACTGTATTGAGCACATATAACATCTGACTCATATTCTTGAAAAATAATATGGTATTTACATTTCCTTACTTCTGCAAAGAAATGTCCCATTAAAACCATTGAGCCCATACCATGCATATAATTTGACAGGTCTTTAAATTCTTACATCAACGTGCTTTTTGACCTAGTGCATCTCAATAAATAATAATGCACTTTTTCTGGATTACCTACCAGTGCAATGACAACAAATACATCACCTTCTCTAACTAAATCAGAAACACGATCATAATCTTTGTCAATCACAAGCGATTCATTGTCGCGCTCTACATCGCTGATATTTCCAAATGGGGGCAATGGTGTCAATTCTTAGTGTCTCCATGGTTTCACAATTTTGTTAGTCTAGTTTTAACACTCATCCAAAGACTCTACATAATCAATACATGCAAGACAAAAGCAAGAGTACTTTCATTTCTCAATTGCGTGTATATTTGTCATTTTCTTACTCCTAATGGAGTGTAAGCCCCTTGTTTTTAGGATTGCAGTACAATTATGTGGCATTGATATGTCAACATCACCCATTTCAATATTCCAAAAAAAACCTTCTCACATTACCCATCCTTTCATTGAATTCATGGCTCAAATTTTTTTTGCACCAATTAACAACATCGTTTGAATTTTCAGGGCAAGAACCAGAGTGATTTATTTGATATCTCCTAAGTGCACGTTTCATGCAGGCCCCAACACCATCATGTTCTCCTTTTCCATGTCTTGTTTCAAAAAAACTCCATGTGTGGCGAACATCTATGTTTCTATGAAGGCAGGACAACCATAAGAATGATCCTGTTGATTTAAACTGACTAGCACAACCATCTGACCACACCCAATGTTCTTTAAAAGTGACCTTTCGTCTTGATAATTCTTTATAAAACATACCAAAACAATGCTGGACAAAACATGTATCATGTGTACGATCATCACTGATGTAGAAATGATACTCCTTAATCACTTGATGATTATTTTCATTGCTATCAAAACCATCAACATCAAGCTCTGTATGTCTATACATGATATGGACAAGTATAGATGTACCTGATATGAATGATAATACTCACTTTGTATCTCCTTTTGTGGAGTGAAAGTGTAATTTTCAACAAAATTGACAATGAATAATATTATTCCTTTTCCAAATACATCTCGTGATTGCTTGAACTATAAGTCATGCCATCATGCTGAGTGAGAGTGCTTGATATATTTATATATTTGATCCTTGAACAGATTCATAAATTTTGTCAAAGAGATATCACTTTCAACTAAATTAATCTTTCTTGATGTTGTCGTTGAATCTGTAATAGGAGTATAATTAACATAATCATATCTCTTTCATTTCATAATGTGATTTTATAATTGAGGATCATTTGCATCAATGTGGTAGTTAGCATTAAAAAGGGCCAAATCAGAACATTCCTCATAGGTTTTACCTCCGACGCATTGTTTCTTATAGAATACTTGATCATTCTCTTGCGCACATAATATTTTAGATACAAATTCATGAACACTTGGAGGAGGGGGTTATTTGGTGAACACTGCATGCCAAAATCTAGAAATGACTCATAATATAATTCGAATTCTACATGGTATCGACAATAACATGTGCCACGAACAACAATGGGCCTGACATACCATGGTTTAAGCTTCACAAATGTGCTAAGGGAAATCTTCACATCAACATTACTATCCATAAAAAATTTGAACATTTCCACTTGAGTGATCTCTGTTATGTGTTTGGCATGAGTTTCATAGTTTCCTTTCGATATACATCGTCGCACAACATCCTTTTTATTTGGTAAGACGTGAGAGTTTAAATGCCAAAACCCTTTCACCTTGTCCCTCACATTATCTGGAAGTCTATTTTGATAAGGTTGCCTACAGATAAAACCCCAACATGAAACTTCATAATCGTCATCTAATTGAACCCTAAAGTTTTTATGCTTCCATAAAAATTTTCTTGATGTTTTTATCATTCTTGTAGTCGTGGACAACAAACGACTGTTTACAGTGTTTTTTGCCACAACCCCTGTTAGAATAGATTTATCAACAACCATGTAATTATGAGATCGCTTTTTTGCAAGTGATGCAAGGATCGATGTCAGATTTTGTGATACAATCTCATTTGATTTAGCCTCTTTGACATTTTGAATACCCAATAATGTCATTGCATTTATTAGACATTTTCGCTTTAACAATTTATTTAACAATTGATCTTTCTCTATGACAGAAATACCTTCAAAATATTCTTTAACCATATTTTTTACTCTATAACGAGCTGTATAATCAAGCATCAGAGGTCCCATTTCTTCAATTTTACTTGAATCCATATTCTCCAAAAACGTATCGTCAATGATGATATTGTTGCGGCTTCTAATTAATCTAGGTGAATTGGTAAGTGTGCTAGGATGTTGTATGTTGGATGTCAACCCTGCATAAAAATAAATATAAATTTATCTAATTGTGAACTTTCAAATCAAATATATATAAGGTTATATTATAAAGTAAATTATAAACATATCAAAATTTATTTACTCACCAATCATGGACTCAATATTGACGCTACCCATAGTTTGCTCCACATTTGTCATTTCCTCGTCACCTCCATGTTCTTCATTTCTTTCATCAACGTGTTCCTCTGCATTCCTTCATCACCACCATGTGCGAGGTTCACATTTTGCATTTCTTCGTCACCGCCACGTGCCTCCACGTTTCTTTCCATTGCTCTTTTTTCTCTTAACTTTCTCATGTTTTCACGCTTTATCTCTTTCTTTACCTATTCATCAGTTCTGGTGTGATCATATTTTCTTTCGCGATTCCGTCGATTTCCCATGTTGAAGGAATTAATTTACCTAAAATCCAATACATGAAAAGATATGAGCATTGAGAGTTAAATACATGTTGAAAAAAAGATAATAGCAAGACCCAACAAGAGTAATATGCTAAGCACTCTTGTATGAAAAATTTACCAAATTATTGAATGTGGTTGTCATTGATGTCAAACGAGTTTAGTGATGACAAATGAATAAGCAAGGACACGATGGCGGGGAAAAACTTAGTGAAAGACAAATTTGAATGACAAAGGAAACTTGATGACATGGAAAGTATGATGATGTGGCATGTGTGATGAGGCTGGAAAGACACATGATTGTGTCCTGGTGCTATCATTAAGTTAGTGTTGAAACTTGACATCATTCTGGAAGAAGAATTGCAAGTTTCTCAAAACTTTGGAAATTGACTAAGTATGGAAAAATGAGTCAAAACTACTCTAAGAGAATGTCCTCCACAATTAAGGGTTTGACTAACATTCCCACACCATGATACCATGCTATAGCTTGTTGAAGTGGATATCTATTCATGGTCTTAGGTTTCCTTAATCGCTTCTAAGGAAAAAATTATAGGTTTGCCAAAACAAGGTTTTGCACCAGAGAAAGTAAAATTACCTAAGTAGTCTCAAGAAAATGCCCACCATAAATCATAGGTTAAAGTAAATGACCACATCATATGGTCTAGATGTACTCTATTGATTTTTCTACCTAAACATGATCTCAATTTGTATTAACTATGTCTGATGAAAAAATTATGGATCTACCAAAATAGGGTTTTAGGATACATTTTTGAGAAAGTCCTCAAAATGACTAAGTGTTGGAAAACTGGCTCAGGTGGCCTTGGGAAAATTCCTGCCATACCTAATGGGTGAATGATAAAAATAATTTGAAACTACCATGCTCTAGATTGTCTAAGGATATCTCTCCATAGTCTTATTTTTCATAGAAGGTGTTTGATGACAAAATTAACAGCCTGCCAAAACAGGGGTTCAAGATGCTTTTAAACCAAAGTAGCAAATCTACCTAAGTGGCCTCAGGGAAATGCACACCATATATTGTGGGTTGAAGAAAATTACCGCACCATATGGCCATTGTGTAGATGGGTGTTTTGTCTACCTGTCTACATCTTCAGATCGACTTGAAAGTGCTCGAGGAAGAAGTTATGGATCTGCCAAAATAGGGTTTTAGGATAAACTTTGGAGAAACTCCTGAAAATGACTAAGTGTTGGAAAACTAGCTCAGGTGGTCTTGAGAAAATGCTTGCCGTACCTAATGGGTGAATGATATAAATAATATGAAACTACCATGCTCTAGCTTTTCAAGAAGGATATCTCTCCATAGTATTATTTTTTGCAGAAGGTGTTTGATGACAAAATTAACAGCCTGCCAAAACAGGGTTTCAAGTTGCTTTTACACCAAAGTAGCAAATCAGCCTAAGTGGCATCAGGGAAATGGTCGCCATAGCTTGTGGGTTGAAGAAAATTACCGCACCATATGGTAATTGTGTATATGGGTGTTTTGTCTACTTGTCCACATCTTCAGAACAACTTGAAAGTGCCCGAGGAAGAAATTATGGATCTACCAAAATAGGGTTTCAGGATAAACTTTGGAGAAAGTTTTGAAAATGACTAAGTGTTGGGAAACTAGCTCAGGTGGCCTTGAGAAACTTCTTGTTGTACTTAATGGGTGAATGATAAAAGTAATATGAAACTACCATGCTCTAGCTTGTCAAGAAGGATATCTCCCCATAGTCTTAGTTTTCATAGAAGGTGTTTGATGAAAAAAATAACGGCCTACTAAAATTGGGGTTAAAGAAAATACCTTGATAACAAAAAGTTTTGTGGCCTGAAGAACTTTCGATAATGCGAAATCTCGGCTAATCTGCAAATTCTCGGCTGCAATATAGATATGAAAACTCTCGGCTGAACAAGAGATTTGCGAACTCTTGGCTGAAAAACAATTTGCAAACTCTCGGCTAAAAAACAAATTAAAAATTCCTGATTGAGAAATGGATGAAAACTATCTCTGATGAAAGCCTATATATACACTTCTCGGCTGAGAATTTGTGGAATCCCGTCGGAAGCTCGAGAATTTAATGTGTTGGCCCCTAAAATATTCTCGGAGCATTATGTGACAAAACTCAAGGCCGAGATATGTTTTAAATTTTTGTCCAAGAGTTTAAAACAAATTTCGGCCAAGAGTTTTACTTAACTCTGGGTTAGATTTCGAGCTCTCGCTCGAGATATTTTAAATTTCTTGGCTGAGAGTTTTTAGTCAACATTTCCAACACCATTTCTACAGTTTTTCAGAAATGTTTCACTTTAGCAAGGTTGAAACACTGCAAAAAATGAGAATTACTTGATAGAGTTTATACCAGTAGATTCATCATTCAATCTACTTTCTCATCATATATTTTTTTTTAATTTCATTTAGGATTTCTATTTTTTACCATTTGTTTTCTAAACTTTATCATTAAAAATTTTAGCGACTTAAAAATCAGTGACAATGAAAATTCAATATCATCATGAAGACGAAGCCAAAAAAAATTTAAAAAATCACAAGGTTGTTCCTTGCAGTGTCCTCTTCAAAAGGGTGCTTTTAGTTTCTTTGATAAGAGTCACATTTGAAAGAAAATGAGACAACAAAGACATGTGTCAATAAGGCATCGTTTTTTGTACATATGTTATTTCGGAAACTAATAAAAATTAGTGTATAAGGTTGAAAATGCTCAACATATAGTCCATGCACAACTTCAATCAGTGTAGATTATGAGTATACATTTTGTTTCCCTAAAATAAATAACTATCTCTAAGAAAAATGTGGTGCACAAAGGTTACTCATTATTCATACTTAAAATTTTAAAGTATATGTCATTGGTGCATGTCAAATTTTCCCCACTATATGTCGATAATTTTAATATATATATATGAGTGCATAGATAATTTAATTCTCTAAAACATTTGTGTTTACTTTAAGGTGAAATTCCTAAGGGAGATATCAATTTGAAGGGGTTGAAGTTGAAAAAAAAAACAATTTTGCGATTTGTTTTGTCTTAAAACAAGAAAATGTGTTTCCCAACTTCATGTTTTCACCTTTCTCTCTCTTGCACAATACAAGTGCGAGTGTGTGTGTATAAATGAGGGAGGGCGCCTCCCTATTTATAATAAACTTCCCAACTGACATTTTCCCTAAGTGGTTTGACCTACCTGACTAGGAGGGTCGACCTACCTAGGTACACTTCACAATAATAATTGTATGTCTTTTTTGGGTGTTATTGACCTGACTTACAACTGAGAGTTTACCCCATGACTTTTACATGACCTTTTACATTAGTAACATCTACTGAAGGAGGAATAAAAATAATGTGAAGTACAAGTAGACTATTCTTTGAAGTTACATTATTTCAACAGCTAGTAGGTCAACTCGATTGAAAATTAATATGTGCACTATAAAGGAGTTTGTTGATAGAGATTTCAATACCTTAATACTGAGCATGTTTTCTTACAACAGGGTCAATTCAATAACTTGAAAAAAATATACCTATCCATCTAGCATTCTAAGGTTAAGTTGTTCAGATAAGAAGCTTGAGAATATAAAACTAAGTATATTAGATCATATTTGTACCTAAATCACCTAAAATTTTGGAATTTGTAACATTGGTTATGAATGACTCTAGCACGGTATTCAATACTACGATATTTGATAGTTAATAGTATTATATGTTTTAGTAATTCTATTGCTTAAAAAAGTACCAAGATGGATGGATTTTTATTGTTGTTATTTAAGACTATACCGCCCCCATTGTTATCCTCGCACTTTTTGTGTCCATTGTTATTACAAAATTAAATTTAATTAGCTAAGCACAACCATGAGTGTCTAGTAAAAATGATCACATCCATAAAAAAGTGCCCATCCTCCACACCAAACTTCCAACCATGCCAACCCTTACTCCCCAATATTAATACAAGCAATCACTCTAACAATTTCTACAAAATAATCCCATGGAAGCAATCTATTGTCCCTAATGGGAAAGGCTAAGGAGAAATACCCCAAAACCTAATGCAAAATGGACACACAAAGTGGTATGTGAAACTACGCTAACAACCTAGGAAACACACCTCAACGCCCTACTTGTGACTAGCTCAACAACGTACATGTCATCAACCTTTGAACACCTACAACTAAGTAATCCTAAGACCATCATGGACACCCAATCCCTACAACAATGCATAACACACCATAAAGTCAACTAATCACCAATAGTTAGGCAACCAAATTGATCTTTTGTAATGAACATACATTCTTGTAACTAAATGTATCCCTATGCACAATCTATAATATGACACAAAGTGTTTTATTTCTCACTTTGTTTCATTAAGCATTGTGCAGAAAGTAATGCAAACATTGTTGCACATTTTGTTCGATGTTAATTTCTTTTATGTTCATACCTCTATTCCATATATTTAACTTGTGATTTCCCTAAATTAAACATTATACCCCTATTTGGTGCAATGCTCCTTGAGAGTAGTACGAAACACTTTACACCAGCGGACGACAGAATTTGGTGCAACCAGCTGCAAGGATGCGAGAGGATGTGGCAACTAGATACATGGATGTGGGAAGAGGAGAAAGAAAATGATATGTTTTTCTCCCAGACTAGGTTGATGGCATGCGATTGAACATGCATTGACTCCTCGTCCATGGTTGAGTTGGCGATGAGACACCACGATTCACGAGTGGCAGCGTGTGGACCCGACAACAACATCAATTCAATGGAACAGCAATTCACCGTTGTCGGATTCGAAAAACATTGTCGGGACTAATTGTCGAAAGCAAGCCACTAGCATATGAGAAATAGGGATGTCGTTGCTGGAGGACGAAACCGGTCACCATCGTTGAAGATTCATCGTCGTCGTAGGTCCACACCGGGGAACATCACCTCGTGGTGCATTCCGTTGGAGAATTAGCCCACTTCTATTTATATGGCTGCCATTTTTCTTGTTGTTTTGGCGTCATACATGGAATATTACAACAATTAAAACAAAAACAAAACAGGCAATACTATCTCCATTCTAAGTGTCAAGTTTTTTGTTTTATATGACACAGAAAGGAGAACATACAAATGAAGGTTATCACACAATTTTAATGTCTATTTATTAATTATTACTTTATTGTTTTAAAGTAATATACGCTTAACTTTATATATGATTCATTTGTGTTAATCATTTTGTGATATAAGTAAAAGAAACGTTAATTAAAAGTTGTATGTAAGTGATATAATGTTATGTTAAAAAATATTTTGTAATATGATTTATGTTTATGAAACAAATTATAGAATTGAATAAACAAATTAGTATTGAAATCTCCACATAGTATAAAAAAAGATTTTTTTATACTATTAATATATTTTATTTATTTTAAAAACAAAAATTTAATTTTTCACTACACATTTATATTTATACGTATATTAGCCTATCATTCCTATTAATCATTTTCTTTTTCAATAGTACATACATTATACTAGAAACTGTAATGCCTTTTCCACCCTTTACATTGATGTAAAATGCACTAAGAGTCAATTTACAGAACCTTATTATTATTATTTATAAAAGTCAAAGAATTATTATTGTATATATAAGTCAAAGAATTATTAAAAATTGGATGAAATGTTAGGTTATAAAATGTTTTTTTACAATATTATTTGTATTTAATTTAAAAATGATGAAACAAGTGGTAGAATTAAGTCAACATTTTGGTATTGAAATTTACACATAAAATATAAAAAAATATGTAATAAACTTCTCTAGATTAATAATTTTTAATATATTTGTATAGGACATTTATTAATTTTAACCTTAATTGGATTGAAATAAATAAAGTTATTAGTTTGAAAAAAAAGCAATATAATTGTTTAATAAGTGCCTTATTACAAAGAAAAAAAAAGCAATATAATTACTTAAGACGTGCCTTATCAAAAATTATAAAACAAATGGTAGAATTGAGTCATCATTTTGGTATTGAAATTTCCACATAAAAGAAAAATATTTTATAAACTTTTTTAAATTAATAATTTGTAATATATTTGTATAGGATATTTATTAATTTTAACTTTAATTAGATTGAAATAAATAAAGTTATAAGCTTTATCATTGAAAAAAAAGCAATATAGTTTCTTAATAGGTGCCTCTTACTTAAGAGATAATATAAAATAATTTAGTACTTAAGTTTTTTTTAAATGTTTTAGTATATTAGTTGTGTTTAATTTGGATTAGTAGAGAAATTAAAAAAAGATCTTGAAGAATCTCTTAAAATTGACAAGATAAAAATATACAAAACCCTAACTAAAAGGGAAAAAATGCAATACATTCATAAAAGACAAGAAAATCTCTTACACCTCTTTAAGGTGGCTCCTAAGAAATTGTGGATTTTAACTAGAAAAACTAAAGATAATAATAGAATTGCTTTGCACAACTGGAACTCCTACCTTAAAAAGCTTTATGAATCCCCAAATGTCGTAGATAACTTTGAAACCCTGCTCACAATGAAAGAAGAAGTTTTCTCATAAGAAGACATAGATTTTGGGGTTAAGCATCTAGCAAATGGAAAAGCTAAGGACATTGAAGGTTACCAGGAAGAAATCTTAAAAACTGGAGGTTCTTTTCTCATCCCTCACGTCCATGAGCTATTCAATCAAGCAGTCAAACAAGGGTTCCCTAAACCATGGACTCAGAGCCTCATCATCCCTATTTTTAAAAGTAGGGATACAAATAAACCCTCTAATTATCGGAAAATTATGATTAGCCCTCTCTTAGCCAAGTTATATGGTATTATTTTGGAAAAGAAGCTCAACATATGGCTTGAAAGTGAAGGTAAGCGGGCTAAAGGTCAAGCGGGTTTTAGAAGGAAATGACTCAATAACGGACCACCTCATTACGCTCAGGATCATTGTGGATGAATGTCGTAATGATAAATCCAATCTCTTTTGTTGCTTTGTGGACTTTAGAAAGGATTTCGATACGATACCTAGAAACAACCTATGGAACATATTAGAAGAGCTAAAGGATCCTCTCGAGTTGAGAGCTACCACAATAAGGTTATACAAGAATGCCATTGCCAAGTTTAGGAACAATGAGGGGTGGTCAAAAGATATTAAGTGTAATATCGAAGTTAAACAAGGTTGCCCCCTCTCCCATACCTTATTTGGCATTTACATCGATAAGCTAGAAGGTTGTTTAGAGGAAGCAGGTTGTGCTACCCCGATCTTAGCTGGAATAGTCATCATCCTTATTCTCTATGCTGATGATATTGTTCTTTTAGCCAGGTGTCCATCTGATCTTGATAAGCAACTAAGACTTCTTAAGGATTTTTGCTCTACCATGGGTATGATTGTTAATAATGACAAAAAAATATTATGATTATCAAATCCAAGAAGGACACTTACGCTAATTTTGTGTATGACAATAGCAACTTGGAGGAAATATCTTCTTACAAATACTTAGGAATTGATATTCATCACAAGATTAACTGGAACTATAGCATTGAGAAAAGGATTAATGGAGGGTGGAAAGCTTACTTTGGTCTCGAAAATAATTGTAAAGCAACAAACCATGTGATGTGGGATAAAAAGAGGCTCCTCTTTGAAACTTTAGTCACTCCTGTTATCTTGTATGGGTGTGAGTTTTGGGATTGTAGCATCTCTAGAGAATCCTAGAGGAAGATTGAGCAAATCCAGAAGCGTTTTATAACGTATAACCTCAAAATTAAAATCAATACACCCTACCCTATTCTCCTTATAGAAGTGGGTCTTTCCCCTATCGAAAGCCTCACTATGACTAGGATCTTGTTATACAAGCACAAAATCAATAACATGGGAGACCATAGACTTCCTAAGCTAGATTTAATTCTAGCCAAAATCACCTAAGGCTCAAGTGAGGTTGGTAGAAAGATACTAGGGCCTGGTTAAACCATTTGGAGATCGACAAAACTGTTGCATTGAAAAATATTAATAATATTAAAAATATTGTTAGTTCTAAGTTTAAAGAGAAAATGTGGTGTGAGAAATACTTAGATGCTCAAAGAAAATTAAGATATTATAAAGAGGTCATCAACCCTATTCTAGAAGATCAAAATTATCTCTCTCTTTTAACTAGTTCAAAGAAAAAAAATTAATATACCCAAGATAAGAACAAACTCTCATGAGCTCCATAGTGAAACATGTCATTGGGCAGTTTCTAAAACACCATGGGTGGAAAGGATCTTCCATCTTTGTGCGGATATGAAGATTGAGGATGAAAATCACTTTCTCTTAGAGTGCCCTGCATACACCCACATTAGATCTCAGTTTCATAATCTTTGTTGCAATACCGACCTTCTTATCCTTTTAACTTGTCAAAACTATAGTGAGCTCAGGATGCTTCTTTACAAGCTCTTTGAGCATAGAAATACAATTTTATAATAAAATAAATAATTTGTTTCTTTAGGTTCGATAGACCAAAGTTTTGGTCTCACGGGACTTTAACCACCATCATCATCATCAGTAATATTTAATAACTTACCTCCAAATAAAGTTTAAAATATTAGTAATAAGCTCCTAAAGTTGTTTATTAAGATAGATTATTTTGTATTATAGAGGATTGGTTGGACAATGAATAAATATGTACATGTTACCCACTTAGATATTAGTGGGTTAATAACATCAATTATGGATAATTATATCCTACTACAATTTATTATGTTTATCTATAATCCTTCATACTCAACTATAGTAGTTAGAGAGAAAATGAATTAATGATCAACACATTTTGGTCAATGATTAGTGGATTTGTGAGTAGCAAAACTACTACTTAGTACATGACTTCTCAAAAATAGTTTGAAAAAAATTGAATATTAATTAAATACAAAAATGATTAAATAATAGTATAAAGTTGAAAACAATCATTTTAATAAATAAAAAAACTTTTTTCTTGTGATAAAGGAATATATTATGTAAAGAATTGTATATACATTAAAAAATCAATAATTTATTTTTAACAAAAGAAAATAAATTTACTTATCTCATTACAATTGAATGCTAAATTATATATATATATATAGTAGTGACATATATTAAATATAACAATAATAAATGTTTCTAAAACACCATTTATCAGCCCACTATAAACTACTCAATGAAGAGCTTGATAAATTAGAAATGGCATCATAAATAAGCTTTTGCACTAACTAAAACTCCATAGAGTCCCAAAGTCTTATCATTTTTCCAATATTTTTTACTTCTATAAGAAATTCCATTATTTCTAAAATCCACAAGGTATCTGTATGCCATCTTATGTAAATAAGACACCAACTCATTAGGATAATAATATATTGTTTATCTTTTCTTTCTAAAATAATATTAATAATAAAACAATTATTTTATTTTTAGAATAATAATTTATCATTAATATATAGATAGATTAATATATTGATTTGAAATTGAAACTTTCAAATTAATAAAAATCTAAAAATCTACCACTTTAAAAAAAATTTAATTCAAATTTCAAATAAATAAAAGTTTAAAAAGCTACCTACTCCCTAAAATCTTTAATAAAAAATATGCAATAACCTACCTTCTAAATTTATATAGCTTCCATCTTGTTGTTTTAGCTTAGTACATGGAATATTACTCAATTAGTAATTTTATT
>LPNX010411057.1:0-27199 GCA_001517045.1 Pseudotsuga menziesii
TTTAACAAGAATACATAATTTTTTCTATTTTTTTCTTATTTATCTTCTGTCATCACTCCTCAACTCAAAAAACACACTGTTAGTGTTTCTTCTATAACTTCTTCAATTCTTGACCACTTCAAACAAAAATTGTATGGTGCACAAGAAGACACTAACCTCTACGTTCTATCAAAACCCCATTTCATGATTTTTGCATTAAGACCTTCAAAGGCTGCACCCACAAAACACGTACCATTTTCGAGGTTTTCTCACTTAGAAAATTATAAAAATATTATAAAATTACTAATTTAATTTTCGAAAAATAGTGCCGCACTAGTGCTATGGGTTCTCTACATGGATGTCAATTTTTGTAGCTTGATTCGATCATTTAGGCCCTCAGAGGCTGCACCCACAAAAACATATACCTTATAATTTCCCTGAAAAATAAAAAGTGCCTGTTAGGAAAAATGAAATTTGACATAGCTATGCAAATTTTCGATACATAAAAGTTATATATTCGGAAAGGTGATTCAATTTCCTACATTTCATGTTTTAGACTCAATGCAAGATATTTTGCATAAGTATCTCAAAAAATCCAAGTAAGTTGAGGGATGCCTGATTTTTCAGGTTTCTATTGCATCTAACGCGCCAAAAAGGTCCATCATCTTCTTGCACTGACCCTTATCCAAGAAACTATGTGAAAAAGGAAAATTATTCTAGGAAATCTTAAATATCTCTTCAAATATTGGGATATTTTGTACGTGGACTCATCTGGTCTATCTGAGGGTCTTCTCATAGGGCGGAGGTCATGCTTAAATTTGAATAATAGTTTCATTGTTAAAGTTTGTGGATGGAGTCCATCATTGAGATATTGGACTTACAATTCTCAATGGTGAACATGATTTATGGGTCATATTATAACAAGTAGATATTTTGGTTGTGTTTTTTCTCACTATCAATTACAAAAGAAAAAGATATCATTATTATTGGTGACCTAATTTTTTCTCTTGATTTGGAGGAGTTTTAGGGAACTTTGTAAGGGTGTATTTGTTCACAAATTATTTTATTCATGAGCTAGGAATGGTTAAACTAGTGGATATACAACTAATAGTTATGAAACCTACTCAGTGCAATGCGAGATCTCGGAGGAAAGGTATTTCCAAAATATGGGATCATTTTTTGGTTTCTAAGGAGTTATTACATAAAGTTAATAAGTGTATATCTTGGTTAGACTCCAATGGTGGCTTTCATCACAAACACATATTCTTACAAGTTGAGAATGTCAATGAGAAGCCCTCAAGTCATTTAAAGTATAAATTATCTTGATTAGGTCCTTGATGGATTTAATGGGAAAGCAATCTTTTAGATCATTTCAATGGGAAAATTGTAGTTTGTTAGAAGAAGGAAGATCTAATTAATTGAGAGGGAGATATATTTTTAATGTTGAAAATATTAAATTTGATTTGTTCTAGTCTCACATAGAGATTGTTGATTTTGAAGGTGCTTCCATGGGTAGAGAAGTGACTTGGACGATACCATGGGATTCTTCCTCGAGGTAATTTCTTTACAACGGTGACTTAAGGGAGATATATAAAGGAAAATGGAGGCAAAGAGAGATAAGAAGTTTTAGGCAATCTTAGAAGAGGAACGCATGTAATTTGGATCAATTCGATATTTTTTTAAAGGGTTGATTATCTTTTATAGATGGTTATTTTTCCACATATTTCTCATTAATATCATCACTTGACCTTTTGGGGTTTCTAGTATGAAGAAGTACTCTAATCAAAGTAAAAAAATAAATATTTTAATATTAACCATGATCCATACTTCTAGAAAAAAGATCGGTTATTTATCTTGCATGCTAAGCATTAAACCATCTCACCTTACAAACAAGGAATAAAGGTTTAGAAGATATATCTTTTATGAAGCCTTTAATTGGATTAGTGAATAGATAGTGAGTTATATTTTTATTGTAAATATTATAGTATATTATTGTTATTATTGAGAGGCATTTTTGAATGTTTAGTGTAATAATTATACTTGTCAATGTTAGTATATTGTCTATTTTACAAAATTATTCAATATATTAAATAATATTGTTTTAGGTATATTGTTCAATGGTATTTTAATCAAACTTATCAAATTCATATTATTACAAATTCTTATTTAATGTGGAAGTAGGATTGATATGTGCAAAACTATTTTTCCTTTTCATAAAACCATTATTACATTATTTGAATCTTTAAATAAAATGAAATATGACACACTCTTAAATCTAATATTAATTATAATATGAATATATTGATATGATGTTAATCATAATATGAATTTGTGTACTATCCAAAAAGCATCAAATATTTTAATCTTCAAATAATGAGCTCCATATTTTAGGATTCCAATATTGAGTTCCATAAGCATAGAATTGATCTTGATTGTTTCCTTGATGGCTTTAGTGGGAAAGCAATATGTTACATGGATTGAACACGAAAGATGCAATCCTTTAGAAGAAGGAAGATAAAGTTAATTGAAAGGAAGATATATTTGTAATGTTTTTAATATTAAATTGGATTTGTTTCAGTCTTACATAGAGATTGCTGATTTTGAAGGTTTTAATTTTGATTTAATCTTGTAGGTGCTGCCATGGGTAGCTATAAGCTACTTGGACTATATCGACACTTTATTCATCAAGGTAATGCTATAAGCTACTTGGACTATATCGACATTTTCTTCATCAAGGTAATTTTTTTGTAAGGTTGACCTCGCGGGAGCTATAAAAAGTGAAAATGGAGGCCAAGAGAGACAAGATGTTATAAAAAATATTAGAAGAGGAGGAATGTTCCTATGGAATGAATCCTTGGTAGGTAATTTTCTTTAGATTCAAATATACTTAAATGATTGATTTTTTTTTACTTTTATGGTTATTTTTCTATATATTGATCAATTACTCCATCTTCTAGCATTTTCGGATTTTCCAGAAAGATACCTTTTATGAGGCCTTTAATTAGATTAGTGATTAGATGTTAGTTAAATTTTTATTGCAAATATTTAAGGACTCGAATCCAAGCAAAAACAAAAAATAAAGGCTCCAGAAAGATACTTTTTATGAGGCCTTTAATTAGATTAGTGATTAGATGTTAGTTAAGTTTTTATTCCAAATATTTTATTATTATTATTGAGGAACAATCTTGAATATTGAATGTAATAATCATACAATAATGTTTGTATATTGTCTAAGATATTATTCATTGCATTGTACATATTGTTCAATGTTATTCTAATCAAATTTATAAAATTTATATTATTACAAATGTCTATGTGATATGGAAGGATGAACTCCATGTGTCACTTCATTTTATCTTTTCATAAGAGTAAAAGTTTCATTATTTGAATTTTAAAAAAATGAAATATGACATATTGCTAAATCTAATGTTAATTATAATATGGATGTACTAACATTCAAACAAAATATATTAATACACTTCTAATTTGATATGAGCATAACCTTTTATCCATTTAGATCTCTAAGGATCAATGTTTTTCTCCATGTAACTATAGAGAAATTGCTAAAAAAGAAAATGTACTCTTCTATGTTGAAATGGTATTACCCTTAGAAGTTTGAGATTTATTTTTTTCTATGTGGTAACAATGATTTAAACATATAAAAAAATGACACAATCCTTATATGACAAGGTTGTGATATTTTTTTGGCACCATTTATATTTTGTGGTGGTGTGTACCATACATTATGGAGTGCCAAAATTTCATCTAAAACCAAAAATAACATCTTTTAGAAATTCCACTTTGCATCCTTAACACCACTTTCATAAACCTACACCATCTCCACTTTTACACCACTTAATTGAGGATTTTAAAAATAGACCTAAAATTTAAAACTAAACCTAAATTTAAAAAATTTTACATTTTTTAGTAGAAATTTTGATAATCTAAAATAACATTTTTATTATAGTAACTTAACCTAATTTTAAACATAATTCTTATATTAACATTATTTCACTATATTTAAATCTCAAATCATAATTCCTTAAAATAGTTTACAAAAATATTATTAATTTCTAAAAAAATATTACTCTATACCTAAGCTTTTTGAAAATAGTAAAACTAGATCTATGTTTCTTCAACCAAAATCATTTTAAAAAGATTTGTGTTACTTTCAACTAAAATCATTTTGTAAAGTTTTTACTATAACCAAAATCATTTTTGTGTGGAAAAGTTGTATTTTAAAGATGAATAAGAGGTGTGTAACTTCTTTTTGTGCTCATGACAAACGTCCTTTATAAAAAATAAAAGAAATAAAATATAAAAAATAACATGTCTCCTCAAATTAAATCTAAAACATTTAAAAATGCATGTATATAAAATTACACAAATTAAATAAATTAAAAATGTGCTCACAGTTATAAAAGATTTTATTCTTCTAAAAGCTTGATAAATCACTTTAAGATGGATCAATAAATTAAGTAATACAGCTATATATTATATTGTTTATTTTGAATTTTGTACTTCCATAAAATTAATTTTCCATAAAATTAATTTCAATAATAGATTATGCTTATCTATAAATGAAAAAAATAGAATATAATCCACCCGAAATTTCAAATAAAAACACTTATCCATCACAAAAAATAGATATAAATAAAAAAAATTCTTCTTCTAAACTCTTGGTAAATCCTTTTAAAATAAATCAATATTGATATATTTCCACAACTTACTGTTGCTCTTCCTTTTAAAGATGGATCGATGCTTATGTATTCTTCTAACTTACTCTTCCGAGCTCCCTCCATTGGATTCAATAGGACCAAGCTATTGAATACTCCCTCCTTTGTATTAAATAGGACCAAGCTATTGTATTACATAGCTGAAGATTTAAAATACGCATTATCTAGCTGTATGGCTCGCTGTCTACCAGACCCTCAACGAAAATAAAAATGTGAACTTCCCACGCTTATACGCATTATGCGTGGATAGGTTTTCCCAGTTTGCCAGAGCGTGGATAGGTTTTCCCATGTATACCACTCGATTCGTCGATTGCAGATACTGATACTGAAATTAAGAAATTAATACTGATAAGAAATTAGGAAATTAAATAGCCAGGCAGTGGATAGGTTTTCCAATCGGATTGTGATACTGATAGGAAATTAATGCCGAGCGATTTTTACGGAATCAGCATTACCATTACCATTATGTACCGAGAATCGGGCAGCGGAGAATATAAGAAAAGAAAAAACTGTAAGTTTTTTCTTACCAGGATTGTCGCAGCCCAGCCATATGTTCACATTGTCAAGCATTGAAGCACCTGTGAGGGTCTGTTTGTGGATTATAATTACCAAACCCTGCTCGCACCTCCATGTAAAATTCATAACCATGGCGATGGATAGGATGACTTCTACAGGTGTCTCCCTGAAGTCGGAACAGTGCAGTATTAAAAAAAACAGGTTTGATGGGTGTTCTGGTATTGGATATACCACTGGGTAGCTGAATCTATCTGCAATGGAGGCGTTTAATCAACATGTGTCTGCAGACCCATTATTTTTCCAGCGAGGTTTGTTTGGATGGTCGTATGGCTGACCTTGTTGACTGCTATAGCGTCGGCCAAGACACACACACTCATAGATTCATTGGGATTGCAGGTTATCTATGACTGTGCCGTGTAGCTTGCCGGAAACTATAGCAGTGAACAAGGCCAGGCATACGTCCATCAAAAGAAACCTGGCTGGAAATGAACGAGTGTGCAGAGACATCTTGATTAAACGTCTCCATTCCAGGAAGATTCCGCTACCCACAGGGTGTTTCTAATACCATAACAGCCGTCAATCCTGTTAGTTTTATGGTGAACTGTTTCGACTTCTGCACAAACCATGTACCAGTCCTGTTCACTTATTAAGAGAAGAGCAAGGAAACAAGTGGACATGGATTACAGAAATACACAGAATATCAAGAACTTATATTGCAGATTCAACTAAGTTTAGTGAATAGTCTACGTTGAAGTTGTTAGAGTGGTTAGAATATGCGTTTACAAATGGCAAAGTTGTTGACGTTATTAAGCGATGAGCTGCAAAAAGATCAAAATACAAGTGTGTAGTGGACGTGTATGTCAATGGAAACGAGGAGACGGCGGAGCAGTTGAACAGTAGCCACATGTATTAAATTACAAACATCAATAATATCATTATTGAACCTTCGGTCGAACTACCACTACATTGATTTGATTTGGAGTAACCTATTTACCCGGCCATTTGCAACGATCAGACGTGGTGGGAGCGAAGTCGGTGTAAATGGTTAGTTAAATAGTGAAATCCCATTGAAAGTAACCTACTTATTTTTATATTTTCATAATAGTATTTTAAAGCCTCATATCATTTTATATTGGGTAGAAACATGTATACGGAGACATAGAGAAGAGAAGCAACAGTGAAACCACGTAGTAATGTTGGCATGCGTTGAAACCAACGCTAAAGTTTTTGACGAAATGTATACATCAGTTCACATTTTTTCTTTCATTTCAGTGGAGTACTAAGTATAAAATAGTTAAAAAATCCTATAAATCCCAAGTTATAATCAAATATCAATTGAAATTTAAATAAAATTTCTAAAAACATCATTCTTTCCACGATAAAATCAATTCTATTCTCTGAGCTACCTATTATATATTCCTACCAGATATTAATGTTCACTTTTTCCAAACATATCAGATATTAATGTTCACTTTTTCCAAACATATACCTATTATATATTCCTACCAGATATTATTGTTCACTTTTTCCAAACATATCAATCGTGACGTACAAATTATATATTTATACTAAATATTGTATTATTTTTCTACACATTCCTATCAAACAAAGCAAACCTATTTGAAATTTGTGATTATTAGACCCGTTCAAACTCATTATTACTAACTCTTATGACGCTGCTCACACTCGATGGTTACTAATATCAAATTGTGTAGATTTCATTGATGTGTAACAAATTGCTTAAACTGTAGTTGAGGTAATTCAAATCACTCAAGTATTAACTTCAAAATTTGTTACACCATAATTTAAAGTTATTAAATCAATGACTAGCATACCACGAACATGTCAGAGTATATTTTCAAAGTTATATTTTACAAAATTTATTTTATAAGCTTTCACATAACTTTAAAAAAAAGGACATTTTAGCCTCACATTAACATCATTATTTGTAAAGGATTTGAGAAATCCTTAATTTTAAAATAGTGGTATAAAAGTGGTGATAATGTGATGATATGCAACTTGTACTAATATTTATGATGCAAAAATGGTGTTTGTAAAAGTGTTGATTTTGTTATTAAATGAATATGTGGAATTCCATGATGTATGGTACAAAACACCAAAACCAATCCTAGGTGGATTAATATTTTGTTGTGTAAAACTCCAAAACTAATCCTACATGGAATGATATTTTTGTGATGCAAAACTACACAAAAAATTAATATGTGTGTGGTGTAAACCACCACAAAATTAAAAAAAAGGGGCACAAAAAAATAGCACCATGCTATATTTACCAATGTTGTGTCATTATGTGGGGTACCCCACATAATGGCAAAACCTTGCTAAGTATGACATGGTTGTGCTATTATTTTATACAACCCAAATATTAAAATTAAACATAATTTTTACAATAATAACAATTATAGTAATAATATGGTTGATTTTCTATAATGATATTATTTAAGAATAGTTACATTAAATTTTATTAATATAGAATTGAATATAAAAATTAATAAAAAATTATCATAGAAAATTAAATTAATTTTTTTAATGAAAAATATTATTGATTAAATGAAATAAAATGATGTCTTGCATTTATAAGAATCTAACAATTTCATAGTATTATAACTATTAGATTTAAGGATGCTGAAAACAAATTCTCAATGGAAAAATGATTACATTGAATCTAATTGGCTTTCTTAATACTTTGATAGTTGTTATGCGATAGAATTTAGTTTCTAGTAAATTGATAGGCATAAATATGATACTATATTATTTTCATTACAATAATAATTATAATACTTAGATGTCAATATAATTCTATATTAAACAAAAATTTCAATAATAGAAATAAATTCTGTAAAAACACACTGAAATATGTGTTTACAAAAAATATTTTAATTTGCAATTAAACTTTATTTTAGGGTAACTCAATTGGTTGGAGTCTGAATCCCATCTTGCAGTCCTTCTACGTTAAGCTTAGCCAAAGAATATTATAAAACTTATTTTCAATCCAACCACCTAGATATTGTACACTTAATATCATAAAATTGATCCAACTAATAAGATCATTATTTTTTATCATATATTGCATTATCTAAAAGACAATCATAAAACAAATTTAAAATAAAATAAAAAAATTTAAATTTAAAAATTAAATCCAATAAAATGAACTAAATCTCTTTTGAAATTGATCATTTCTTTTCTTCAAACAACAATCCCTTAGAGCTCTGCATTGAAACAAACAAACCAGTGCACATACTCTATTAGTGTCATCAAATCTAACCTTACCCACTTACGTACAATTTCTCTGTGCTGTCGTACCATATTTACCACATGTCTTCGGGTTGATGACATTTCGAACAAGGAAGAAGGTTGCCATCCTCTCTGAAGTGAAACAAACCAGTGCATTATTAAAATGCTTGTAATAAAGCATAACAACCTTTAGAAAATATAAATTGAAATTACTTACACCGTTTGTGCTTGAGGACGTAGGGTAGGAACGGTATTCGCTTGGTTCTGCATCTTTAAAATGGTTGCAATAAACAATAAAAACGTTAACCAATAAATTTAATATCGGTTACACACTGTTTGAGGTTGTAGGGTTATGAATGATATACAAATAATGACAACATTTTTTTTATTGGAAACTTTATTAATGGTTAGATTTTCCATCTTTGCTTTTTGTTTTTTGTTTTTTTTCTTTTAAAAGAAAGGTTGTATTTTAAATAGTTCATCTTTGTGATTTTTTATTCTTGTTTTTTTAATGGTTTTCTTTATTATAATTGGTTAGTTTTTTTTGTTTTTTTATAAATATGTTTTAATTGTTTGATCATTTTTGTTTTGTTTTAATTAAGATATATGATTTTTATATTTATGTTATCATATTAGTTTTAGAATGTTTAAAAATTATTTTAGGAAGAATTTTGTGTAGTGTTAAGTAGAGTTTAATATTAGAAATGACTCAATTTGTTATCTATATGAGATCTTGTTGTTATTAACTTGTTATATTTTTTTCATTAATTATATAATGTTTTTTTTCTTTATTTTTAGTGGAAAAATTTGGTCAATGATAACCTTGAGCAATGCTTTATGGTGATTCAAGTCATTTTGCTTGAAGATTTGTTTACAACTCAAACCTTAAGTCTCCCACCCCAACATGTTCAAAGTTTTGAGACCCATACATATTGCTCACAACCTCCTACCCTCATTGATATTCCCACCAGGAGACCAAAGATACCCGAGGTCATGTGTGGTACTTTTATCTATTGTTCGACTCTTTAGATGCCCAAAATATTCCTTTATTGTCTAGAACCCAAATTTTATATCGTAACCATGTCAAAGGCCCTAAGGCCCATACCTAGTGCTAGAAAACTACTAATGGCATATATATCTCAAATGGAGAGAAAATATGCCCTTTTAAGGTCATGTGTGATGCTCTAAGACATTATTATTGGCCTTGGATTCTTGGAAGATTCCTTTATGGTCTAAGGCCTATGTTTCTGCCCCCAATTATCTCTAGGACATGAGAGACATACCAAGTGTTATCCTTGATATATCCACTCATATATTCCCACTTATAATCCAAGGAAAACCTTGGGAAGTCCTTTGTGGTCGTTTAAGGCATTTGTTTGAGCTTGGATTCCTAGAAGGTGTCTTTAGGGACTAAGGTTGGTGCTTCCTCCCTTGACAATGTCAACGCCCTCAAAATATTATATAATTCTCAAAAATATCCTAAAAATGATGCCATCATTTATATGAGGCCAAGGATGTCCTAGTACAGACATGTGTGTTTCATTAAAATATTGTTCTTGGACTTGGATTCCTCGAAGCTTCCTTTAGGGTGTAAGGTGGCATGATTCCTTGCTTGATCATGTATAAAGACTCAATACCCATAATCACTAGTCAAAATCATCTAATGGCATAGACATCTCTAGTCAAGCACTAAAGATACCATCAAGAAGTCATGTGTGTATGTTCAAAGTTTTCCATCTTGCCATGGATTTTTAAAAGCATTCTTTAGGGATTAAGGCCCAATTTTCCTCTCTTAATTATGTATGTGGCTCCCACAATCCATACCAATTTTTTAAAACATTATAATGGATTTTTTTATCTCATATTAGGTTAAACGAAATCTCTTAGGAGCTCATGTGTGTGGTGGTTGTATGTGTTGTTCTTATCCCAATAAGCCTCAAAGTTTCCTTTAAGTCCTAAGGCCCACTCTTTTTCCCCCAACCATATCCAAAGGCTTGACACCTATACTTAGTCCTAAAATTTTCCTTTTGGCACAAAAAACCCTACTTAAGAGCCAAATATATCATAGAAAGGTCCAATGTACATTTTCAACATGTCATTCTTGGCTATAAATACTTAGAAGATTCCTTTAGGTCTGAAGGCTAAGGTTTCCTTACTTAACCGTACCAATGTTCCCAAGGCCCACACCTAGTTTGGTTTAGGCCTCAAGACCTACACATAGTTATAAAAAAATCATAATGGTGTTATTATTCCTAGATAAAGGTGGAGGATCCCATTGGGAGGTCATTTGTGTTTGTTCAAGGCCTTATTATTGGACTTGGAAGAAAAAAAATTCCTTTAAAGACTAAGGCCTATGTTTCCTCCCTTCACAATATTTAAGACCTTGTGAACCAAACCATGTGCTCAAAAATTTTTAATGGTATCCACATTTCCAATTTCAGGTCAAATATCCCCTAGCATGTGTTTTGGTCTAAGTAATAGTTATTGGGACTAGATTCCATTAATATGAATTTAGTGCATAAGGATTAGGCATTACCTACCAATCATTTCCAAGGACCCGAGGCACCATACTCCAATGAAACAACTCCATAATATTTCCAGTTTTTCCATTTAGAAGCCAATGATGTGCTTGAAATGCTGATGTGTGGTTGATCGAAACATTATTATTTAACCTAGATGCAAATAACTTCCCTTTAGGGAATAATTCCTAGGGCTCCTTCCTCAACCATGCTCAAGGCATGAAGACCCATGCCTAGTATTCAAGATCTTCTAATGGAACTAGTATCCCCACTCAAAGGAAAGGATAACCCTAAGAGTTCTTGGGTGGTGGTTTTATGTATTGTTAATGGCCATGGGTGGTCATAATATATTTTGAGAGATGTGTCCGACAGTTTCTCCCCAAACCATGTCAAATTCCTTAAAAAACGATACCTACTACTCAAAATATTCCAACAGATCCCTAATCCCCACCTAGAAGATAACGATACCCTCAAAAGATGCTATATTATAGCTTGAGTTGTCACTCTAGGCCATAGATACCTAGAATATTTTTTTATGGCCTAAGTTTTGGGATTCCTCCACTAAACTTGTTCTAAGTTCTAAGACCCGTACCTATTGTTCAAATCTTTCTAATGTAGCTAATGTCCCACTAAGAGGAAAATGATTCCCTAATTAGGTCATCTGTAGTTATTCAAGTTGTTGTTATGGGCCTTAGTTGTCTATAATATTACTTTAGGGACTAAGGCGAGATATTTCCCCCCTTCAACATGTCAAATTAATCGATACAAATGTTTATTTCACAAATCATCCCAATGGAAATTGTATCCCCTCATATGTCAAGGATGTACTCAAGAGGTCTTATATTCAAATTTGAAGTGCCTTTCTGGACCATAGATGCCTAGATACTTCCTTTAGTATGAAAATTTGGGATTCCTTTCTCATCAATGTCTAGGGACCCAAGACATATACCTAGTTCTTAAACAATCCCAGAGTCCACCCATATCATTATTGTAAGACTAAGGATCACCTTGATTTATTAGCATTGGATCCTTCAAATATTCCTTTAGTGACTAAGGCCTAGTTTCCTCCCATAAACATGTAAAGTTCTCCTACTCCTATCCTTAAGAATGTCCAGGCATTTTTATTTATATAAACAAGAAAAAGGGTTCAACTCTTCATTTTTTTATTCACCTTCCTAAAACCAATGAAAACCCCCACTTAAAGTAAGTGTGAGCACATTCCAACTATGAGGATTCACCCTTCATCCATTCAT
Organism: Pseudotsuga menziesii; assembly: GCA_001517045.1. Lineage (NCBI taxonomy): Eukaryota > Viridiplantae > Streptophyta > Pinopsida > Pinales > Pinaceae > Pseudotsuga > Pseudotsuga menziesii. The sequence continues at coordinate 12,256 of LPNX010411057.1, forward strand.
TGTCATACAGTGTTAGTAAACCTTCTTTTTCTTACCAATTTTATATATTTTACATTTTAGAACCCCCCACAAGATGTAAAAATTGTAATAAATCAATATTTAGATGAGTTAAGAAACTTAGTTGGGGATCTTAAAAACATAAGAGAACCATCCCACCTCTCACTAGTTAGCCACTTCGCTTGACACCATAGTTGCTTCCATTGGTCATGCACATGGTCAATTACCATAGATATCTCACTATAGGGAAAGGGTGGGAGAATATTAGTTAGTTCAAATTAGTAAGGAAGAGGTTACGAAATTAAATATAATCGAAGAATCAATTTTCCAGTTGTTCATTAACCCTAAAACCAACTAACCACCTAATCCGAGAAAGAGGCATATTTTCATGGATTGGTCAACATTATAACCCATTTAGAGGGATAAATTATCCTAAATGCATGTCCAAATCCCCCCCACCCCCTCTCGCATGCCGTCAACCACATTAGCTCGAAGATAGAAACTGAGACACAAAATATATCAATATTAATCTTGACACATAGTCTAATGTTTGACACAATAAATTTATAGTGTAGCCAATGAAAATATCTAAAAATACCAATGTTGTGTTAGTTTTTGGAATGGGGAATAACATGGATGGGAAATGAATGTCTAAAATGAGGGAATGACAAGGATGGGGAATTCCTACCAAAATGGCTAGAGAAAAATCCAAAAAAATTGTATGGATGATGGGTTGGGATGATAGCACACACAAAAATAAGAATAATAAGAATAATAATAAAAATTAGAATTCACCAAAAATATGAATGACAAAACATGAAAATAAAACTAATTTAATGCATCAATAATAGATATGAAATTTCGAAATACAAATAAGAAAAAATTAATAAGCTTTGATATTGTGCAATCATTGGTTTCATCATACATCCTAAGGTCCAAAATTTTGAATTTCTATAGTTGTGAAATGACAACTTGATATCTCATGACTAATTTCTATCTTACATAGTCTAAACTCTAAATTCATAAGAACAAAAACTACTACTACTACTATATTATAAAGTTATGAGCTTTGAGCCTAGATATATTCTAAAGTTGTGAGCTCCATAAACTTAGGACGCAATTTCAACATTGGTAATTTAAGTATTCTTATTTTGATATAAGTTAGGAGCTTCATTAGCTTGGCAAATTTTGGCATTCTATTCACTTGAATAGGTGTGACTTAACACCATATGAAGGAGATGTCCAATATTTTGATGTCAATGTATGTAAGAGAGAGTAGGTAAGTGGGATAGCAGAGAGTAGAGTTAGGTATTTTGTTTCACTATCAAGGGGTTTGTGGGATTGTATAATTGAGTGTTTCTTTTAACTCTTTTTTTTTGTCTCACCAAGGATTCACCAAGATTTTCATAAATTTTACAATTTCATGAAAGATTCACCATGATTTTATATATATATATATATATATATATATATATATATATATTGTTTTCTCCAAACTCTCTCATTTCATAGGAGTGGCTTTTTGTCTCAGAAACCATGACCTAGGGGTATCTACTCTATCAAAATCACCTGGGGATCGCACCCAACTTGGACCACACCAGCCATCAACTAACCTAGATTTTGGGGTGTCTCCTTCCAACTAGATCACCCCTAAGGGGAATTGAACCTGGGTTTCCTTACAAATGAGACATTAACCATATGAGCTAGCACGAATTGACATCAAAAGATTTTATATTTATGTGAAAGACTCGGGGTGAGTGCACAAAGTTGAGGGAACTTTTAGATGCAATGGTAGAGTGAAGTCAATCACTCTTGATCCATAAAATAGAAATCATCCCAAGCAATCCCAACCCTTCCAAGCCTAGTTCCAAGGCTTCCAACATGCATGCTAATTAAGATAGTACACAAAATGTGCCCCTATTTTAGAAAGCCAAATTGTGCTCCCATTTTGCCTTACAAAAACGTGCTCCTATTTCTTAAAACTTGTTTTATGGTTAAAGCAAGCCGAGCCCGTCATTTTCGCAACAACGTCGCGGTGATTAGAGCTTGGATGAACTAGAACAAGTTAGGCAGAATGTGTATGGGTGAGCAAAAGGAAACAAACTCCACCTTGGGATCAATCTCTTCATTGTGAGGTATTTTCTTCAAATCTTGTCATGCTATTTTCCCTACATTAATTATTTTTTCCCTAATTTGAAATTAAAACAAAATATTTTAATTTATATGCCCATAAAGGATTTTACATGGCCAATGGAAACCAAAATCCCAATTTAATCATAAAAACCAAATATTTTTGACTATTTCCCGAAATTCATACCCAAAGTACACATGCCCAATGGAAACCGAAACCCTAATTAAGTCATAAAAAACAAATCAATTTCACTATTTCCATATGCCATATTCACAAGAATCCTTGTGAATCCATACCAAAATTCACTAATATGCAAAATTTGTCAAGTACATTGCAATTTTGCATAAGTAATTTACATGCTCAATGTAAAGAGAAAACCCAATTAACTCATAAAAAACAAATCAACTTCACTATTTGCATATGTATATTCGCAAGTAAAATCCAAACCAAAATTAACAAATATGCAAAGTTTGTCAATTATATTGCAAACTTGCATACAACTAAAAAAAATTCAAGTAGATTTCATATCTTCCCTAAAATACATAAACAAACATGGTAAATCCCTTCACTCTGTCCGAAATATCAAAGATGCTTGTCCAAGAACATCAATAAACACCTTATATTTTTTATGAAGCTTCCTAATCCAAGTGTTATAATAAGGTATAGAAGTTTTCCATGCTTAACAAATATTTCCTCTTGATTGAAGGGTACTTTTTGGTTAAGGTCAAGACAATGGAGTTCAACAATAGGTTCTACGAACATTAAGATACATAGGGAGGTTGATGTGTTTGATTACATGCCAATCAGATACTATCATACATGATATAATCCAGTGGCAACCTTGCAACCATAAAATCCACTATACACAATTATGCATTTAGTCTCTCATGGGTATATAGAAAGAGTGCATACAACTAAAATAACAACAAGTGGAATCCATACATGGCCCAAATTACATATAAATAAAGATATGCTAAATGGACTTTGGATTCCAAAAAACATCATGCCACAATAAATAATTACATATCTACCAAAAATATTTTCTATACTGGGATTTTATTCATCAATAATACATTATGCCACCTCTTCTAGGCTCTAGCCCTTGCCTCTACCCGCAATCTAGGAGTTGGTCCTACAAGGGAATTAATCAACACCTTACAATTTCGATGAAACATCATAATCCTAGCCCTAAAATAAGCTAGAGGAGCTTCCCAATCAACATATGCATGTAGGAAATTTTATGTACACATGCATATGGAAATTGGAATTAATACTTGAATTTAGGACATAAATTTATAAGGAAAAATGTTAAATGTTTAATCTTTACAGTAAAATTCAAGATGAGTTTTAAAATTTAAATAATAGATTTAGTTTATGTTGTTATTTTTCGTACATTAGTTTTGCACTTTTCATTGCTTAGAGATGTCATTATATCATGTGTTTATTTTTCTAAGGATATTTTATTTGTATTTATGATTGCAGTGGCTACTATGGACCAGAATGATGAGATATTGAGGGTTATTGGACATCTTAGAGAGATTGGTTGTGCTTGGAGGGTTGGAAATGAGCTCCATCGCTCCTTGTCAGCCTCATTGCTAACAATAGTTGATATGATCGCTAGATTGACCGATGCTTTGTATAGCATTGCATCTTACATGGAAAGAAAAAGACAAAAATATGCTGATGGTTTGAGATACAATGAGATAAAGAAGCTAAAAAGAATCAAATATCACATATTTACATTGTTTAGAGTGTTTGGGACCAATGAAATTCCGGAGGTCACCAGGCCACATATTTTTATTGAGTGGTGCATCTTTCCACCCATTAGAGACCATTGGATGGACAGATGGTATCAGAGTTTGTGATGGGGAAACATGTCAACTTTTTTGACATGTTGGGGTTTGAGGGCGTCGGTAGGGGGATTCCCCAAAACCAACCCAATGCTAGGCATAGAGATGCCAATCGATAGACACCTCCACCCCATACCCAGCTACTAAGGCCAGACATCCCTCTCGCACATGATATGGTTACCCATACATAGGAGGAATTTATTACTCTAGCTAAGATGGTTTCCCAACACATCACAACTATTGACCAGGAAGGGCCCTCTTCCTCTGGTGGGCTACAACCACCATCTTCTGGTGGTAGAGGATCATTTATTGGTGGGGATATACTGACATCCCATGTTCCCTAGAGTGATCCACACGTGTGCACAACATGTGGTCCATCCTATTATGGTCATGGACCAACACATGGTACCTCTACGATGACTGGTGGTTAGGTAAGGACATTGTTAAAACTCTATTGTTGTTCAATTTTTAATTTTTCCATGTCATACACATATTAAAAGATTCATAATATATGCAACTTTTACTCTTGCAGGAGGTTGATGCCTCTCAAGAGGGTGGTAGTGCACTCGGTGTGGTTGTATCCGAGGCCCAAACAAGCAACACCGAGGTAATATTTCAACATGTGTCATTTTGTTAATACATATAATTTTGTAAATGCATGTGTTAGTCTTTATTATTTTGTTAAATTGTCTAATATTTATAATTTTTGAAGTTGCGGGAACCCCATTTAGAACTGGATGCTGGAGACATTGATGTCAGTGAATTAATCCTAGGTGAAATTTATGATTACCTAAAGAATGTAAGTACATGGTTAATGACTGAATCGTGTTCGAATTACTTAAATTTCTTACTATACACTCCTTTATAGATTGCTAATATTTATAATTTTTAAACTTGCAGATGCTATCTAGATTTGAAGAGGGGAAAGAAATTATTGGTAGCGGTCCCTCCCATGGGGAAGATATGCCCCAGGAAGGGGTAAGTATATTACAACATGTTAGCTTTTTAGTACACATAATTCCATCCATTCAATTCCATGTCTAACTATGGTAACACTTATGACTGCAGACATCATAAAAAATCCTTGCACCACCTCTTTGGTTTGGATATCCCCGTAGTCCAAACATAGATAAGCGAGTTGTCTACCACACGGCCCTCTTCCTTAAAAAGAGTGGGTGTCCATGATGATTAGACTACTCATTCCACGGTAATGTACACACTTCCAATGGTAGTTGCTGGTTATCTTTGAATTCACTTCACAACTAGTTTTTCTTAATGTTTTTTTCGCATGTTTACATCATCATAATTAGAATCATCCGTGCCAAACCTTAGTGGGGTTGTTGATGCTGCAGTTAATGGTGCATCTACAATAGGGATAAGTCACATAGAGGTACATCTACTTGAATATTTGTGATTGTACAATTCATTTGTATTGTCTATGGACACACACAATGTCTAACTATTTTATCATTTGGTGAATGTAGCCACACCCTAGTCCATTAGTGCATGCAATCAAGGTTGATTTTCAACCTACGGATCTTCTTGTTATTGAAGAAACCCAATATCATTCCAAGGAAAAAAAAATCGGTGAAATGTTCATTTTTTACACAAGTCATTAGTACTTTCTCATTCATGTACATGTTGATAATTGTTGAAATAATTGTTATAAATTTTTTTATTCGCAGAGAAGCATTGCAGAGAGACTTTCTTTAAGGAGGAGGACACCAAACATTAGAGGAATTTTGGGGTCCAAAATGGGCCTCCTAAGGAAAAAAATAAAATAATAGTTAAAATAATAAAATAATATTGATTAATTTTGGAGGAAGAAAGAAAAAAACTACTTTTTGTGTTCGTATTTTCGACATATCTCCCTGTGTTTTTACTCAAATTTCGATCGGGAGAGCTCGTTGGATGCAGAATTTGTTTCTGCATCCAACAAGTACCCACACTGCATAATTTTGACAAACCCCACTACCCCAAAAACAAGAAATACCTGAAAAAATGTGATGATGATGTCATCATCACATTTTTTCAGGTATTTTTTGTTTTTGGGGTAGCGGGGTCCATAAAAAGTATGTAGTGTGGGTACTCATTGGATGCAAAATCAAATTCATCATCCAACGAGCTCTCCCGATCGAAATTTGAGTAAAAACACAATGAGATATGTCGAAAATACGAACAAAAAAAGTAGTTTTTTTTAATGACAAATATGTCAATTCAACCATTATGGTTGACTTATTTTATTGAAATTCGATTGGTTCTTGAATTTCAACTCACAAAAAATTATTTTTGCACGTTTTCTTATAAGGCCCATTTTAGACCCCAAATTTCCTCTAATGGGCATCTATACCCCAGATTGATGCAATGAGTGTTTGTTTTATGTACAATTGAGTTGTAGTTTAAAATTTCAAAATTTGTTATTGCTGGACAATACTAGTTCAATCACCTAATCAAGAAATATTGTCATTTATTTGCAGTGGCCAGAGATGGACAGTGGTCGTGGACAAAGGCAACAAGCATCAGTGTCGGGAAAAAAAAAGAGAAAGTTATAGTTTTGAAGTTTTAGTCTAGGACAAATATCTATTTTTATGTACAATAGGAAATTAGAGTATAGGGACACGATCTAGGATAGATGTACTTTTCTTTGCATGTGCATGTACATCAAAGATGTTTTTGATACATGTACATTGACAGGCCATATAAGGGCCTACTATTTTTGTATTATAACTTTCATGATATAAACAACATTTCATATCAAAGCTCTTTAGATCTTCATGGTTTAGTCTTTTAAGTGTGATTATACAGCGTGGCCAAGAATGTTTCTATGTGAAATGTTCCCAATTTTTGATAGATTTTACAATTGCATGGAGATATCAGTTATAAAATTGAGAACAATGCACAATTACAATATTACGTAATGAAAAAATGCACATTTAAATTGTTTTTAGCATGGTCCAATTGCATATACAATGTTAAATTGTATTCACAAAGATGGTGCAAAGATGGAACATACCTAACACACATAAGCATCGAGCACAACTAAGCAACTGATTCAACTAAGTGGAATAGAAAATAACCTTACCCACATAACAAACTAACAAAATTTTAAAGGATGCACGAAGTTGACAGACCTAAGTGATGCACTTGTGTCGTCTACATAAATGAAATTGGTGTTTGGCATGATGTCTTTCATCTAACAAATATATGGGATACATATCAAACCTAAAAGTATCCGAGGAGAAGGTTTATTCAAAATAATGGTTATGATTATATCCTGCACATTATGTATATCTTGCAGATTATTTTATCATTTTGTTAATGTACATGGCATTTAATGAATTTCCTCAAGGAACAAATTTGGAAGAGATGAAAATTATGTGTGATTTTATTATAGTTTAAATTGATTGGAGAAGTACTATTTTGAATTTTGTTTTATAAATTTATGCTTATGGACTATTATTCAAAACATTCATAGTGTTATGATATATATATTTTGTATTAATTGCGTAAGAGGTTGGCCACTTGTTTCTAAACATAAACATGTTCCATTACATGGTTATTGATGTAATGCCATTGTCTCCTACTGCATTTCATCATACAAATTCTAACATCTCTTGGATGACCAAGCTAAATTAATATGGAAACAACGTTCTTTTGAATTTATAGTATCATGAATGATATGCAATCCTAAGATCAATTCATCTCCACATAAAGATTGACAACTCCTTTCACCTTGATGAAAACACAAACAAAGAATATTTCTTTCTTGACAATAATGGGAAATAAGTCAATTTCAACACATCACAACATGTAACATAATTCTCAGCATCTACACATGGAATAATAGTTCGCACCAAGCATTTTTTCAAGAGGGGAAGATCTACACTCACGTTCAAACATATATTAATTAATAATTCTTTCCAATTCTGTATCGCACCCTATTGTGGGTATCGTTTCTTCTCTGTGATGCTTCTCAAACACAAACCATCAGCATTTATGTTTAAGAACACCTCCTATAGGCTTTCAGGTACACCTGTTAGATCCCTACCCGAGGCATAGAATGGAAATCGTTCATCAAAATGGGGTTCTAGTGGGTCATGCAAGGATGTTTAGGTAGGTTCCATGTGGGAACGCTAGCCACATGTTCACGGTCAAGGAATTTGCAAAGTTGACCCCTATATGCAAACATTTCACATTCCCTTACTGAGCAAAACCCTACTTTCCAAAATTGACCTAAAACAGGATTCCTTAACCATGGAACTAGAGTAGAGGGCCATCACTAGCACTATCCTGATTTCATGAATCCAATGGAGTTGATGGTTCATCGATTAAAGCCACAACCATCATTCTATGGTAGGTTGAAGGCCACCTCCTATAGGTTTTCAGGGACAACTATTGAATCCCTACCCAGGGCATAGAATGGAAACCATGCATGAAAATGGGATTTCAATGGGTCATTAAAGTGTGTTTAGGAAGCTTCCATGTGGGGACACTAGCCACATGATCATGGTCAATGAATTTTCAAATTTGACTACTATGTGCAAAAATTTCACATTCCCTTACTAAGCAAAACCCTATTTTAAAAAATTTACCTAAAGCATGATCCATTGTCCATGGAGCCATATAAGAGGGCCATCCCTAGCACTATTGTGGTGTCCTAAATCCAACAGAGTCGACAGTTCATCGATCCAATGCCCGACCATCATTCCATGGCATGTTGAATCCCACCTCCTACAAGCTTTCAGGGACAATTGTTGAATCCCTACCCACGGCATAGAATGGAAACCGTGCATCTAAATGGGGTTTTTATGGGTCATGCAAGAGTGTTTAGGTATGTTTCATGTGGGAACTCTATCCACACGTTCATGGTCGAGGAATATGCAATGCTAACCCCTATGTACAAAAATTTCACATTGCCTTGCTGAGCAAAACCCTAGTTTCCAAAATTGACCTAAAACAGGATCTACTATCCATGGAACCAAAGTAGAGGGCCATGCCTAGTACTATCCCGATGTCTTGAATCCAATAGATTTGATGGTTCATTGATTCAAGCCACAACCATCACTCTATGGCACACTGAATCCCACTTCATACAGGCTTTCAAGGACACCTGTTAAATCCCTACCTGGGGCATAGAATGGAAACTGTGCATCAAAATGGGGATCCAGTGGGTCATGAAAGTGTGTTTAGGGAGGTTCCATGTGGGAAATCTAGCCACATGTTCACGGGAGAGGAATTTGCAAAGTTGACCCCTATGTTCAAAAATTTCACACTCCCTTACTAAGAAAAACCCTAGTTTCAAAAATTGACCTAAATCAGGATCCCTTGTCCATGGACCCATAGTAGAAGGAAACCCCTAGCACTATTTTGATGTCCTAAATCCAATGGAGTCAACAGTTCTTCGATCCGATACATGACCTTCATTCTATGGCACGTTGAATCCCACTTCCTACAGGCTTTCAAGGACACCTGTTGAATCCCTACTTGGGGCACAGAATGTAAATCGTGCATGAAAATGGGGTTCTAGTGGGTCATGCAAGTTTTTTTAGGGAGGATCCATGTGGGAATGCTAGAAACATTTTCACAATCTAGGAATTAGTAAATTTGACCCCTATGGGCAAAATTTTCACATTCCCTTACTAAGCAAAACGCCAGTTTCCAAAATTGACCTAAAAAAAAATCCCTTGTCCATGCACCCATATTAGAGGGACACCCCTAGCACTATCCTGATGTTCTGAATCCAATGAAGTTGCCTTTTTGTCGATTCAATCCACGACCATCATTCTATGGCACGTTGAAGCCCACCTCCTACAGGATTTTAGGGATACCCATTGAATCCCTACCCGAGGCATAGAATGGAAACCGTGCATCAAAATGGGGTTCCAGTGGGTCATGAAACTTTGTTTAGGGAGGTTCCATGTGGGAACACTAGACACATGTTCTCGGTCGAGGAATTTTCAAAGTTGACCTCTATGTGCAAAAATTTCACATTCCCTTACTAAGCAAAACCCTAGTTTCCAAAATTGATCTAAAATACGATCCCTTGTCCATGGACCCATAGTAGAGGGACACCCCTAGAAATTTCCCGATGTCCTGAATCCAACAGAGTTGATGGTTCATTGATCTAATCCACAACCATCATTATATGGCATGTTGAATCCCACTTCCTACAGGATTTTAGGGACACATGTTGAATCCCTACCCGGGGCATAGAATTCCTACCTCTAGGCCCCAAACCAAGGTTTCTATGGTTTAGAATGCCAATCAATGGTTTATAGTGCAAAATAGAGTTACTAGGATTGGCTATAAGGTTTGTAAGCTAGGATTGGCAATGATTATTAGGCTGGGATTACCACTCCTTAACTACATGGCTCCCGTGGAGAAACAAATTATGAGATTCAAGGAGATGTCGTTATAGGACCAACTTCGATATTCAAGGAAAATGCAATAGACATATCCCATATAGAGTGCTATATAATGGTATTGGGCTATATGACATGATTCATGTAAGTATGAATATAATACAACAAATCCATGATGAAGCTTGTGTAATTTATCAAGTTGTAGAAGTCTATTTGATTTATCAATCTATCAAGCAGTCAATATATCAAGATGTAAATAATCAATGAGACCATGAAACCAAAATAAATAAATACCACATACCTGAATACCTACATGTGGTCATTCGACTAGACCATCAAGATCACCTCTAATAGAAATGACATCCTTTAGCCTCCCGTGCTTGGAATAAGGCAACAAGTATTGTGACTTTGATTAGTTATTGCTTGGCATTGTTTGCAACTGGAGGTTTCTACCAATAACTAATTTTGTATAATGGTATACAATTTGACTTGGTCTATAATATTCAAATACATAACCTTTTTTATTCTATGCTTGGGAAACCTGTGTCAAATATTCTCCTTTGATAACCATCAAACCAATTGGAAAATCATTTCCCTCGGAGTTGCTTAATGAGACAATGAGGGTATGCTTCCCATCCAAGAAATTTTCCAGCCAATATTCAGTGTGCCATTCATTGTATCTCGAGGAAACCACTATGTATATTTGCCCTGCATAAAATAAAGTGCAGACCTAGGAGTCAACTAACTAAACACAACTAGTCGTCAAACATTTAAAATTTATCAACATAATAGTTGAACCTGGTTGTATGAGATTTGAAATGTGGTCATAGTCATGTGAAATAATCAACTAGCCCTCCTCCAAGTGGGATAATTCTATAGTTATTTTTCGACCAAGGGGAGTGATACATGATCCCAACTGTCAACCCAATCCATGGATTCATAGTTGTCCCATTCACCATTGTTATATGGATAACAAAAATAAGAGAGTTTCCTTATCCGCATTTCAACTATAGCATTGTCTAGTGTTTTAACTGAATGGAATGCACAAGTTCCTTGGATGGTCTTTCACTCATATAGGTGTGATCGATCTACATCAACCACCTCCCAAAAATATCTATGTACATGTGTTTTTTGAGATTATTGGTCTTCTTGCCTTCTAGCTCCCTGCCCCATCTTTGAAGAACACCATGAAACAATGGTCTTTGCTTCTCGAATGAGCTAAATAGTTGTGAATTTCATCACTTTCCTATGTAATGCAGACTTAATGCATGCACTTTCTCCATCATGTGCCCCTTTTCCATATTCAGTCTCAAAATAGTTCCAAATATGTGTCACCTTGTGCCTCTTATGAAAAATACACAACCATTGGAAGACACGATAATTTTTGAATTTCCCTGCACAACCATCAAACCTAATCCATTGTTGTTCCATCTGTGTATTGTTATCATCTAGGTGATTGTATAAAAATTGAAAGTTTTGTTATACAAAATCCAAGTCATGACACCTGTCATCGCTTATGTAAAAGTGATGCTCCTTCAATATAACCCTTTCCTCTTTTCTATCTGCCCCATGTCTATAGGTGATATGTACCATTACGATGACCTGGTATGAGTGATAATATTGACTATGAATCTCGTTTTGTGGTTGAAGAGTGTAGTTTTCTGCAAAATCAACAACTAATATTATAGTTCTAATAGGAAATGTATCCCTCCACGTTCTAAACTGCTCATCTTGCCAAGGAGCCACATGAACATGCTTTACATACTATTGTGTCTTTTGAAAGAATTCCTCCATGAAGTTGCAAACCAGTACCTGGTAGATCAACAATAAATATGTACATATCAATATTTTGTTACATATATGAAGTAGCAATACATGAAGAAAAAAATACTATTCAGGAAATCGTTACTAACCTGGGAGGTGACCAACTATATATTTTTTCTTTAATTCCCTCCACCGATATTATACATGACATATTTGAATGACTATAAGTTCATTTCATGTCTCCCAAGTTCATGCTCATCAGTGACATGTATATATTTGTCCAAAAATTCCATTCCACTACACCTTGGGAATGTCCCATCTACGCAAGGCCTTTAGTAAAATGTGCAACCTTCTATCCTTCTACACAAAATGCTATGGATAAAGTGTTTAGATGATGTCGGTGGAAAAGTAATTGAACATTTCTGCACAAGAGTGTTATGCAATACATGCATTATATGTATATATGTGTCATAATAATAACCGTACTCAATGTGATATTGACAACAACATGTGTTATGAGTTGTGTTTATTTTAACATACCATGGTTTAGATTTCTCGAAGGATATTTGGCCCAATTTAAGTTCATTATGTTCATTCCTAAATCTCTCATATATTTCTATTTGTGTCATGTCAAGAAAATGTTTAATGTGGGATCATGCTCCCTTGAACCCCTTCTCAATTTTAGTACATCTTTTTGGTTGTATGAAGGTCTACTATTGTCTTGCCAAAAATCTTGCACTAGTCCCTTTACCACATCATTGAGCTTATATCGGAGTGTGGCAACCTACGAATGAAGGACCACACATCTGTTAGACTAGATTCAAGTTGTTCTCTTTAAAAACAATACCTATGGATTGCTTTGATATCCAATCCTAAAAGTTCGGATGTAGGCTTAACAAGTTGAAGGGCCTTGGTGTTCTTGTTCACGATTGATTGACAACACACGACGAGCTGCATTGTGAACCTTTGAACATGATTTATTTCCAATAGTACTATATGCATCTACTAGACTTCTGACAACATGAGAACTTGATTAAGAACTATTTATCATATTTATCCTTATGTTTTTCCTAACAATAGTCATAGACCTAGATTTTAACAATGCCATAAATAATCTACATTTATCTCCATCACATTTAGAATCAAAATAGTTGACAATTATTTGTTGAGATTGATATGCAATACTGCATTTAGACAACTTACCTTCAAGCGAACCAATGAGAATTTCATCGATCTATATACATTTTGGAGTTCTTCCGCATGAAGTTGCTAATGGAGGTAGGGAGGTTGGAACTACACCCTGTACCATATCACTCGGTCGTTCTGGCATTTTAACATGAGCTTCATGTTCTTCCATCTCTTCCCGTCGATCAGATGGTGGCAATTATAAATCCTCCCGGGTGGTCTAAACAACATTGTATTCTTTGATCATACATTCGACATTCAACGTCTCTAGATCCATCACTTGTATACCCACATCCAATTAAATCTACAAAGGTTTCAGGTGGCCTTGATGTACACCTATGTTTTACTACTTAATCAGTGCCATGCAGTGCTCGTTCTTCTACTAATATGGAGATCGAAGGCCCCTCAAGCAAATTATTTTTATTTCTTGATGTGAACTAGTAGGAAGAACTGTAGCATCCTCAAAAATCGGAATTGGTTGAGTGTCCATAGATATTATTTGATTGATTATGTCATTTCTTTTCTTTTCTATAATTTCTTCAAGGATTCGATTGGGTATCCTCTTCCTTGCTGATTTTCTTACTCGATTGTATGAGTTTCCCATCACCGCAATGATCAATGATATATGGTGCTCCTCAATGGGGGATTACCCAAGATTGGTTTCTTTATTTCCCAATTGTGTCTAGATACTCAAATTAAGGGGAAGATTAGGAGGAAGGTTTCCTTTGCTAGCTCCTCAATTGCAATAAAAAAAAGGTGGATATGGTCAATGATACTCTTCAATGGGAGACTCCCCAAGCTTGGTTTCTTTCTTGCCTAATTATTTCTAGATACTCAAGTTAGGGGGGAGATTGGGAAGAATGTTTCCTTTTCTAGATCCTCAATTGCAGGAAAAACAATGGTAGAGATGCTCTATGGTGCTCCTCAATGGGAGATTCCCCCAGATTGGTTTATTTCTTTCTCAATTGTGTCTACATACTCCACCATAATGACCAAGTTAATGTATCCTTTGATAGATCCTTAATTGCAAGAAAAACAATGGTGGAGGATGATAGATGGTGCTCCTCAACGGGTGATTCTCAAAGCTTGGTTTCTTTCTTGCTCCTCAATGTATTCCATGCTCCAAGCAATACTTAGACACTTGTGATGGAGATGCTTGATGTCAAAAACAAAATTTTGTGTGATAATATGGTGAATAAGAGAATGAAAGCATTGTCTGCAACCTGAAATTACGTGTGGACTATGAAACCTATGTTGAAATATGATAGAGTGTTTCTTGGATAGGGATTGTTGTTATTTATACTGAGACAAAACATGCACTCCTTATTGTTAACAAAATTGAGAGCGTGTTTTAACCACATAAAACGAGTATGTGTTTTGCTTGAATATCATTTAGGATCATTTAAGAAGGTAGTTCCATGGTTAAGGAATAATTCAATGTTTAGGGGGAATTAACAAGCAATCCCTAAGTCTTAGTGCCTTACATGCACCCTCTCTTCAACCTAACTATACGGTTTTAAAAATCAAGGGATGTGTGTGTGAAAGAGATAGGTTAGGGGGTGTTAGTGGTAAGGGGAGACATAGGGATGTGTGTGTGTGAGAGAGAGATAGGTTAGGGGATGTTAGTGGTAAGGGGGTGTTAGTGGATGTGTGTG